>JAKUCM010004407.1:0-32734 GCA_023374145.1 Lepidium sativum | reverse complement strand
TCATACTGGACCTCCGGGACATTCTAAACTATTTTCTTCTATCTCACTAACTTGGCTTCTTCTTACCCACTTTCCAAATTCGCTGCCTTTTCCACAAGTTCGACAACCTAGTAGTAGTTACAGATTTTGAAAATATTGCGGAGTTCAAGTCACAGTCCACATATGAAGCGTCGTACTTTAAAACATTTTCCTTATAAAACTCACGAACATCATACTTATTAAGCTTTATCTCATACTCCCTCACAAACATGGAACCTTGGAAAATATCTAAAAAAGGTCCATAAAGCCTATTAAACGCTTTAGGTGGAAAATACTTTCCCTAAAATTTCCTACATAAGGTTTCCCAGCTGCAGTTTGGGTTCATCATTTGCCCACGCACCCTTTGCCACCGGTTATGCAGTTCCCATTTCAAGTAGTGGATCGCAAATGTCATGCTTAAACTCTTTTGGGAAACAGTTATACTTAATGTTTCTGTCAAGCCGACTCCTCCACTCATCTACTACAATCTTCCTGGCACCACCATAGAAGAACATTGTTCATAACCTTTAAATATCATCAATTATGTTTAGTAAGATGAAACAATCAAGACTTGGGCTTTTTCCGCCACATTCTCCAGCCGTACACTACAAGAAAACTGGGCTTTGCGATGGAAACATGCCTCGCGACAGCCTTTCAAAACACTAAATGACACGGCCTTGCGACGTCAAGAAAAATGTCACAATTTGCAAGTCACAAACATGATTCCCTCGCAGATACATCGCAAGGTTTGCGATGCTCTAAAAACGTCGCAAAGCTCATGCCAGGTACTCTGTCGCAAGGGAGAAGCAAGTTTTGTGATGTGAACGCGATGTCGAGCAATGCGAGTCTTTAGTGACATCTGCTTGAAGAGAGCCTGCGGCGTCGCTGTGATTCCAGAGCTTGCGAGGTGGTTGCGAGGTCTTAGCTTGCGACATTTCTGCGAGGGCCCTCTTGCGACGTTTACGCGAGGTGATTTTTGCGAGTTTCATGCGAGGGAAGTCCTTGCTACGGCTCTGCAACAGTATATTAATTAATAAAAAATTATAAAATTATAAAATTATAAATTTTTAAAATAAAATAAATTAAAATTGATTAAATTAAAAAAGTTGTTTTTAAAAATTTAGAAATCGTCGGAACGGTCTAAATTCCTAGAGCCAGAGCTGGTGTCTTCGTCTTCAGCATTGATCTTTGCAAAAGCATCAGCCAGCTCTGGATCCTTCTTGGGCAGTATAGACCACAAGCGATTGTAAGTCGTAATTTTCTTCTTAGCTTTGGCCAGCTCGATGTTAGTCCGATCTAACTCTTGGTTATGCCGATCGACTATCTCGCGAAGGGCATTAGAAGCTGTGAAGGATTGAGAAAATCCTTGAGGTGAGATACACTACTCAATCCTCGAGCTGAGAGAACTTTTCCCAAATAGTCTCCGTGTTTTACGGGCAGCTATCTAATAAAAGAAATATATATTCAAAAATTAGAATAATTTATCTAAAGTAAAAGCTAAAGGAAGAATGTATAATTATTTTACCTCTAAATAGAATTGGTTCTTCTATGCAGTAGATAATGCCCCGGATGCAGAGCTCTCATCACCGTATTTTTTAGTCAGTTTCTGCATCTTTGCAGTGACGTCGTTCTAGAGCTTCTCGGATTTTTTAACCACAAAAACCCCCTTTTTGTTCCGCTTGGTCATGTATAGAGTGTTAAGGATATCAGAGTTTGTATCCTCTTATTCCTCTTGCTGAAAAAGGATTAAAATATAATATCATTTATTTAAAATATGCTTACAATTTAATTAAAAATATTTACCAGTTTGCGGGCTTAGGCTTTGAATGAAGTTCAGCCCGAGCAATGCTTGTGCGGACCGCTCCCATCAGGGCCAGACAATCGAGCTGCTTGACAGCTTGCGCTTTTCTTCTGCGACTTCGGATCCTCCTAGTACCGAATAAGGCCTTTCTTCTTCCACTTACTCTTCCAACAACCTACTTGGTCGTTCATCCATCGATGCAAGACTGCCTCGAACTCTTTACGGACTAGGCCTGTAATGGAAACCTCCCAGTGAAAATGTTGCTACAAAAAAAAATATTAACAAGTTGTAATTGTACTTAATAAATATTGTATTAAAGTATAATTAATGAAGAAAATTTTATTACCGCAAACGTTCTGATCCATCTATTGATGATGTGGATGGGTGTCTTGCTAAAATTAGCATGCGGCTGCTGGAAATCTCATTCAAAGATCTCCCGAATTGTTGTTGGCCAAATCCCTTCGTCATTGAACCTACATAAGATAAATTAATTAAATTTAAATTTAATATTAATAAATGTATAAATTAATTAAATAAAAATTGAAAGGTAATACCACAAAGTTCCTGGCGGACGTTTCGAATGCTGATTAGGGAGATACTTGTGGACGTGATCAGAAGATTAGGGAGTTCCTGGCAATATGATCATCAACAATCTCATGCAACCATAAAGGCATATGTTTGCCTGAACATCCATTCCTAACCTACAAAATATACATATATAAATGTGCAGTAATCTATTTTTGCAAAACTATTCATATTTAATATGTATTCTTACTTACATAGTGTTTTAACCAACCCGCGAAATCACATTCTTTGTATGTTATATTCTTTTTCTTGCAAGTTAGGGAAGGCTTCCCGTATCTACGTGTCAAACTCACTGCAGAGTATGTATGACTAGTAACATGATCTATGTGTAAATATATAAATAAATTAATAAAGTCTTATCTAAATACATCTCAAATGACACTACATTTTCACAATTTCGCAATATGTAATTGTGAGCTACACGACAATACATGTGATTTTCCCAGTACTCTTCCTTTAATTTTCCACAAAGTCTCCCTACCTGCCGAAAGATTTCAGGTACCGCAATGGCATATGATGGTGCAACCCCTCCATCGTCATATCGTGTTACTTGGGTTCTTTTAGTTTGAACGGCTCGACTAAAGTAATATGATGTGAAATGAGAAGTTTCTTCAATTAGACTTCCTGCAACGATTGATCCTTCCACTTTTGCTTGATTTTCTACCTTCCTTTTAAGATGGCCCATGAATCGATTAAACGGGTACATCCATCTAAATTGAATGGGCCCACCAAGAGCTGCTTCTTGTGGTAGGTGGATTCGAAGATGTTCCATCACGTCACAAAATGCAGGAGGAAAGATATTTTTCAAGTTACAAAGCAACACTGGAATGTTACTTTCTAATTGAGCTATGCCATCCATTATTAGTGTTCGTGTACAAAGATCTCTAAAAAATTATGCGATCCCTACATATTAGACAAATCACTTTTATAAGTAAACTACTTTTATAATTACTACAATTAGACAAATCAAAACTATAAAACCAATTAGCGGCTATTTATTCATAGACAGTACATGGAACAAGCTCAAGTAATGCAAAAGGAAGTAGTCATTGCATGAATACATGGCAATTGTGACTCTTCATACCCGATATTTTTTTCTTGCTTTATACATCTTGAGAATTTAGACACGTAACCATCCGAAAACCTTACATCAGAATAAATCGAGCTAAACATTGTTTGTTTAGCTTCTCCTCACAAACGGAATATCGGAATCAGTTGTTTGTCATCTATGGTGATATGTAATTCTGGTCTTGCACATATTCGGCCAAGTCCAACCTTGCTTTGAGATTCTCTTTACTCTTGCCCTGCACATTTAAAATCGTGTTCATAATGTCAAAAAAAATTTTAACAATGTGCATCAGATCCAAATTTTGTCGTAGTAAGTGATTTTTTCAATATGGGAGTTCCCAAAAGATACTTCTTGTGCCAATTGTGATAATCACCATATCCGTTAGGCATGTTTCCTAGAATGTGCCAATTGCCCCCCACGTTCACATGTTTCCTGAGCACCATAATGATCAATTTGCTCCAACATTTCACTACCTGACATGTGTGTTGGGGAGGAACACGCACAACCTTGTTTTTCTTGAACAATTTCTTGTTCCTTCGGTATGGATGATGCATGGGCAGAAACCAACGATGACAATCAAACCAACATGATTGCTTGTCATGCTTTAATTGAAATGTATCTTACCAACCCATACAATATGGACAAGATAAACTTCCATGTGTCGTCCATCCTAATAACATTCCATACGCCTGGAAGTCACTTATTGTCCACAATAAAACTGCGTTCATGTTGAAATTCTGCTTTTACGAGTAATCGAATGTGCAAATACCCCTATACCATAACTGTTTCAGCTCGTGAATCAGAGGTTGGAGAAACACCATCGAGGGAATACTTATGATGACTGGGAACTGGCACTAGAATAGTCATAAACAAAAATTCGCTCCACATGCACATATCCGGTGGAAGATTATATGGTGTCAATATTGTCTACCAGATAAACCAAATGGGTTAAATCCATCAGTGCATAAACCTAGATATACATTCCTAGACTCTTTAGAGAAGTCAGAATATACCGTTTGAAAATGTTTCCAAGCCTTTGCATCTGACGGATGTGTAACCTCCCCATCATTTACTTTATGTTCAGCATGTCATCTCATTGCAGATGAGGTCTTCTCCGATTGTTATAATCATTTCAATCTATCAGTTATTGGAAGGTCTCACATACGTTTGTATGGGACACGCGTCCTTCCCTTTGCTTCACGGTATCTTGGCTTTCCACAAAAATGACATTCTTGCAACTTATCATCATCTTTCCAAAAAATCATGCAATTTTTACTACAAACATCAATCATTTCTGATGGTAATCATAGACCCGCAACAACCACCTTCTGCATTTCATAATAACTCTCAGCAGAATTATTATCTTCTGGCAAATACTCTTTAAGCACATCAGCAAATTGATTCATGCTTATCTCACTTATGTTTCCTTCAGTTTTAATAGACATCAACCTAGATGCTAATGAGATTTTAGATAGACCATCTCTACATCCCTCATAGATGGGTTGATTTGCAGCATCTAGCATATCATAAAATTGTTTTGCTTCCGGATTAGGTTCTTCAATAATATTTTCAACGACACCGAGAATAATATCATGATATGCATATGTAACCATATCATGATACATATTTCCTTGTAGATGAGCATAGTTTTCAAACATACTACCACCATAGTTGTTAGCATAATCATGACTAGCTTGATCATTAACACCAGCACCCGTATTACTACTTCCAGCACCCAAACTATACCCCTCCCCATGAGAAAACCAGACATAATAGTTTGGAGTAAATTCTCTATTATAAACGTGTCTTTTGACGATATCGATATTCAAATATTTCTTGTTCCCATACTTTATACATGAACAAAATATGTTACCGTCATTTGGAGTATGTGGGTTATTTGCCGCCTGATTTATAAATGCCCACAACCAATCTCGGAACTCCTTCGTCACTTCTCCGGTCTCCATATCCCTTCGATTATACATCCATCATCGTAAAATGAACACTTCATGTTCCGACGTCATTTATTTTATCAATATATATAATTTAATGGACTTTTTGGTAAACGAAATTTTCTCTCACTAGTTTCTCTCTCTTATTACTTCTTATTTGCTGTCAAAATACATTCTCATGTGGGGATATTTACAGGAAAAATGGAAATTCTACTACGGCATTGCGATGTCACAAATGTCAAACGCAAAACCACCGCAAAGATGTAGCAAAACTGCAATAGAAATTAGGTCTTACAAGAATGCCGCAGCTTTGCGATGTTTTTGCGACATATTTATCGGTGTAGTAAGAACCTCGCAACAGAATCGCAATAGCACCGCAAACTCGCGACGTTTTATCGGTGTCGCATTTCTGCTACTCTCTTGCGATGCAGATTTTGCCATCGCAAGAACGTAGCAAAGGCAAATCAATTTTGGGACACCCTTTTGGCATCACAATTGTCCATCGCAAACGGCCTATTTCCTTGTAGTGGTAATGCACTCACTAGCGGTGGCGTAGTAACAACATGTACTACATCAGGTAATATTTCCAATACTTAAGTCAACAGAGGAAACACGGCATCCAATTTAACCTGATTCCCGGTACCGGCACCAACAGTAGAATGCTGTTACGTTTCATTCACCTCATTCTCACTTTCATCTACACTTGGCTGATTCTCCTCACTACAGACATGCTCAGTTGCCTCAACAATTTGAGAAGTCTACTCATTCCCAACGTTATGCATTCTCCCATTACAGTTAGTCCTAGCCATCTAAAGTGACCATGCTTACTAAGTTAGTCCCCGCACTAACTTAATATGATTCACACCAGCATAACACTTATGAAACTTACCGTGAGACCTTGGCATGAGAAGGATTGATTCATTAATCTACTTAAATTATGCAATAACAGATTGTCCTAGAACCAACTATGCTCTTATACCTACTTGTGAAACCCTAACTCGAAAATGCTAAATCCAGATAGAGTTAAGTCTAGTCATATGCAAGCCCAACACTTAATTAGATCACGTTCAATTTTATACTTAGTCAAAAGATTTGTGCAGTCTGTTTGATAAGTGTTTGATAAGCGCAAAAGTAATGCATAAACTTAAATTAGACCCAAATTCCTAGTTGTTTTCCATTATTCTTCCGTATCGCCTTGGTCTCGTCTGTTAAACTTAATAAGATTGTGTGTAAAGCAAGTCATGGTTCACTTAACATATATAGACCGAAAAGAGCGATCATAGCGAGAACAATTCGTTTGAAGCGATCTGATCATAGCAATAGCGATTTGTTCGTAACGAGAAGAAGAACTGTGATGTGTATAAGTTAGAGTTGGATCAGATTAATATCATCATATTTGTTAGTTAACTAGCAATTTAAATAAGGTTACATGTCTTCCTTATGACCGTTATTGACCAAAGAATGGGTCACATGTGACTAACAAAAGAGAGAAAGCCGTTGGTGAAGGATCACTTTCACATTGGGATCCGTTAAAGAAACATCTTTCCTCTTATAGCATTTTCGTCATGTTGTAGATTACCTTACAAATAGAAAGCCTTAGCTAGTAGTCTTGTATAAATACTTCTTATGTATGTTGTTATTAATGTAAGAAAGAGAATTATTTTTCTTCCAGTCTCTCATTCTTTCTCCATATCATACTCTCTACTTCAAACCGCAATAAATATCTTCTTAAACTCATCTCCTAATCTCATATCTTTCTAATAATTTACACTATGCCTAAATAGCCAATCAGTCAGAACGTGCAAACAAGCAATCAATCATAATATGTCTAGACTATCAAATCTACGCCTAAAAATGAAACAACAAAGACCCACAGTCATGAACTGACCTTTTCCTTTAAAAACCTTTCCTTTTTTTGCTTAGAGATTTCTCGCAAGTTAGGTTGGTGACAACAGATTTGGACTTGTATCTATAGATTTGGACTTGTATTTAGAAAAGTTGTCCACTAAAGCCTAACCCTAGCCCCTTCGGTTGGCCCAGGTGTGACCAATCACTTAAACAAAATCGGATCCTTGACTGCGGTATAGTCTATCCATACCAACTCTCGACCAGACGTTGCTAGTCCTCGACCAATTTCGTCTGAACATCCACCATCACTATAGGTACACTAACCGTCCTTGTCAGAACATCGACTCTTGTTCAAAAAATCTCGATGCTTGTCCCAAGGTAGACCAACCGAGCCTGAATTTTTGGTATCCTTGTCTGCTCTACGACCAATCCTATCTGAACGCCCGTGTGGTCCGAATCCAACAGCTATTGTCCGTATCTGACCAACTTGTCATGTGGGGAGTGAGAGAGGTGAGTGTGATGTTTTTAACAGCAAATGAATGAATGCATAAGACAAACACATGGGCCGTTTGCTATTTTGGTCCACAACGTGATTATGCAAGTGGTGGAATGGAGGAGTCAATTTATGACATGTCATCACTTTCTCTACCAAAAGCAGGAAAGCAATGTGACACTACTCCATTTTAAGGTTTTACTCATGAAAATTCCAAAAATAATGTGATAAATTATGCATGTGGGGCCAACAATATTGATGTCTAATGAACGAAAATGAGTAATGTTAAGGATACAATGAGAATCTGATGGACAATACCATGAACTCTCTTTTTACTTCTGACTCGACATGACTACAGAGCTGTCACTGATCACGTCACACCTTTATCCACCAAATTTTAAGATTGTGCACCTTTTTAGACCATTTTGATGGTCAACATGATGATGATGCTCGAGTTAAAATCCAGTCCACTTGATTTCACAATGAATTCTTCTCCAAAATACTGTAAAACGTTTCGTTCCATTCTTTGGGGTTCACCCCTCCCAATTTCTGCCAAAATCCCTTAATTAAACCAAACCACCTAGTAGAACACTCCTCATATTTTTGAAATTCAAAATGAAAACAAAAGAAAAATCCTACAAGCTTAATAAAATTATTCACAAGAATACAATGGATTTTCTCCAATTGAGTTTGTTAAAAGTAAATTAGCTAGATTTTCCCATCTCTGTTAGATGTGGTTGTGTTCATAGAGATGCACTGAAGCGTTCTCTGAAATTGTTTCATTGGCGATGTAAAGTTTGGTTTTTGTTCATTCACGGTGAAATTCTTTCCATCTTTATTGATAAGAGTAATTGATCCATATGGTAATATTTCTCGCACTTTAAGAATATAAAACCACCTACACTTTAGCTTCCCTAGAATTAGGTTGAATATTGAATTAAATAAAAAAACAATATCAGTAGCTGTGATCCTCTTTTGAGAGATTTTTTTGTCATGAAGTGCTTTTCTACTCTTCTTGTAGACGTTTGAACTCTCATAAGTCTTAAGTCTAATCTCCTCTAACTCATTCAAATCAATAGCTCTCTTTTCTTAGGTTGTCTTGAGATCAAAGTTCAAAAACTTTGTTCCCAAATTGCCTTGTACTCAATCTCTACAGGTAAGTGGCATGATTTGCCATATTGCAGCTTAAATGAAGTTCTTCCAATGGGAGTCTTATTAGCTATTATGTATGGCCAAAGAGTATCATCAAGCTTAACAGACCAATACCTCTTGGATACACCAACAACTCTTTAAAGAATCGCTTTGATTTGCTTGTTAATTGGAAACATTTATTTGACCACTAGTTTGTGGGTGATGTGGTGTAGCAATCTTATACTTAATTCCACACTTCTTCCATAGGTTTTCAAACAGTTTGTTGATGAAATGAGAGCCTCCATCATTGATCACAACTCTTGGAACTCCAAATGTGGAGAAAATGATGCTCTTGGATAGTTTCAACACAACCTTAGCATCATTAGTGAGACATGCAATAGCTTTAACACATTTAGAGAGATAATCCACATCCACCATAATGTAGCTATATCCATGAGATGATGAGTTAAATGAACCAATCCCAGCAGTAAAATAATTCAATATCCAAGATTGGATTATGAGGCATCTCATTTGTCTTGCAAATATTCCCCATCCTTTGGAAATGATCACACTTGGAGATGAATGCTTGAGCATCCTTGAGCATAGTAGGCCACCAAAATCAAGCTTGTAGAATTTGTTGTGGTGTCTTGAATGTGGCAAAATGTCCTCAATAAGTAGACATCTCGCAATGCTCTAAGACACCTTGAACCTGTTCCTCCACAATATATCTTTTAAACAAACCATTAGACCATCTCTTATATATATAAGCCCCATCCCAAATGTAGTGGCTAACATCTCTAAATAACTTTATGCTCAAGTACGAATCCAAACTCTTAGACACTTTACGTACAACCAAGTAATTTACCGAGTCTGCATACCAAAGCAATGTAGCTCCAACGATCTTGTTCTTGATTTGAAGAAAATTCTCTATGATTCTGAAGGTCATACGCTGCTTCTATAGCATTGAAACATCAATATGGGTCGACTCCTCTATCATTTATTTTTCCTCTATCATCATTTTTGATAGGTGATCAACTACACTATTTTCGACCCCAAGTTTGTCCACTACTTCCATTTTAAATTCTTGAAGCAACAGAATTCACCCTAACAACCTTGGGTTAGCATCCTTCTTCTTCTTCATTAAATACTTCAAGGCTGCATGATCATGCACTATCACCTTATAACCAACATGGTATGACGATATGAACTTCTCAAATACAAAGAGTATTGCAAGAAATTATTTCACAGCAGTTTCATATTTGATAAGTGCTTCATCAAGTATCATACTCGCATAGTAAATCATTTGGCTTCTTGTCCTTCTTTTGACCTAGAATAGCTCTCATTAGATAGTCACTCACATCACACATGATCTCAAAAGGAAGAGTCTAATATGGACCTTGGACTACTGGTGCAATCACCAAGGCTTCCTTTATCTTCAAGAACATTTCAAGACGCTCATAATTAAAGTTGAACTCAGCCTCCTTGCATGATAGGCGAGTCAACGCTCTTGCAATCTTAGAGAAATCCCTGATGAACCTCCTATAAAATCTAGCATGCCCTAAAAAGCTTATAATCTCCTTGATTATCTTTAGAGGCTACAACTGTAACATAACTTTGATATTTGCTTGGTCAACCCGAATACCCAGCTCTGATATCTTATGAGCCAAAACAATCCCTATATTAACCATAAAATTGCACACACCTGCTAAGAACCGTGCAAAAATTCAATTAACAAGAGTAGAAGGAACAGCCATAGACTAAGAAATCTTCCATGAAGACTTTAACCATCTCCTCAATCATATATGAAATTATATATGTCATGAAACATTGGAACGTGCATTACACAAAACCAAATGACATTTTCCTTTATGCAAATGTACCATATGGACAAGTGAATGTTGTTTTCTCCTAGTCATTTGAATGTATTGGGATTTGTAAGAATTCATTATACCCATCTAAAAATTAGTAGCATCGGTGATTAGCTAACATGTCTACCATTTGATCAATAAAAGGTAGTGGGAAGTGATTTTTTCTAGATGACGAGTATAACGTCCTATAATTAATGTAAATTATATAAGTTCATTCTTCTCATTGATTATAGAAGCGTTTAACTTCCTATAATCTCATTGATTATAGGAAGAGATTAACTTCCTATAATCTCTAATAGTTTTAGTGGGAGTAGTTCATTCTTTCAATTCCTTACAACAGTTATACCTCCTTTTTTTGGGGACACAATGAACCAGTGAAACCTATTTACTATCAGGTATTGCAAAGATCACATCAGCATCAAGTAGTTTAAGAATTTCCTTTTCACTACTTTAAGGTTAGGGTTTAATCTCCACTGAGGTTCAATGTTGGAATAGGATCCGTCTTCAAGATGTATCCTATTAGTGCAAAGAATAGGTAATATGTCTCTAATCTCATCTAGAGAATTTCCTATAGACTTTCTAAATTGTCTCAATTCACTCAAAAGCATGTTCAATTCATCATCATTCAATGCATCATTGACTATAAGTAGGATAAGTAGTGTTAAAAACAAATAAAGCGTAACTTAGCCAACTAGGAAGTGGGTCTAAAAACAGTTAGTTCTTGGATTGTTGAGGTTAAACCTTTCCCGATTGCTGACATGACCTCTGTTCTGATCAAATCCTTAAATTGGACAGATCCACTCACAACCTTGTGGGAGTCTAATAGCTTCCCATAGCATTATATTTCCTTATGGAGATAACTATTAGCGGAATCTTTAGTAAGTGCAACCTAGAGATGGTCCTCCTCTGTTAATTCTTCCAACAGCTCATCAGCTAGAATGTCCATTTCTTGTACCCAAAAACAACTAACCATGTATACTTGGCTTCTTCAATACATCATTTATGTTGAACTTCATTCTGAATATTACCCTTTTACATATCAATAAGTGCACCAACAGTAGCCAAAAAAGGTCTTCCATAGAGCAATTGATCCCTAGGTTCATCATCTACTCCAGAACCACAAAGTCAGTTGATATTTCCATACCTCCAACCCTGACAGGTAGATCCTCTAAAATACCATGAGGAATCTTTATAGATCTATCAGCCAAGCGCAATGAGATTTTGCAAGAGTTATACTTGTTAAGGCCCAACCTTTGTTAAACAAAAAGTGGCATGAGGCTCATGGATGCACCCAACGCATAGACATTTGTTGAAGGTTAGAGGACCTAGAAAATTAAGCTTAGATCATATTAAGATAGGGAAGGAAAGCATTCAATGCATCTCAAGGCCCTAGTTCGACAATTTGAATTCAATTAGGAGGAGACAAACCAGGTTTTTTCGAGAGATAACATCAGCACATGTTTTCAAGGGGTTTACTCATATTCCCTTTTCACCTTAGGCGTCATTGAATGAGCTGAGTTGTAGAAGATTCACCTTTTAGTTTTATTAAAGTTAAGCTTAAGGAAGGAAAGTATTCAATGCATCTCAAGGCCCTAATTCGATAATTGAAATTCAATTAGGAGGAAACAAACAAGTTCCCTTTGTGACATAACATAAGCACAAGTTTCCAAGGGGAATGATCTACCTATCATCTTTCTAAGGGGAAAAACTGCAAGTTCGCAACTTCACTATGGTTACTAGCCAATCAACCTAACAAGATTGTCTATCCTGAGCAACATAATTACCAAAACATATATACAACTAGACTCAATCTTTAATGAATGCAATGCAACTACAGTTTTTGAGGAATGCATTTTCAAGATTTTTTCATATTTTTATGCTTTTTCTATGACTTATATGCTGAAAATAAAAAATCTAAATGGATTTTTATTCTATGTATGCCGTGTATGAACTACAAGGAATATTAAACTAAAAATCACAGAAAACATGGTTAAACACCTCTGGAACCCTTCCCAAACCTAAATCACACTGTTTCGTATGTCCATAAATGCTTTTAGGACAATCCTAAAATCAACAAAACAAAATCTACATTTGTTGAAATGCTGAATGGGAACCACTCGACTTGAATCTGCTCGAGTTGATAGGTCGAGTGCTGAATAGGAACCGCTGGAACATCTGATTGAGTTGGGGTTGATCAAGTAGGAGACTCGAGCTACACCTTTCGTGTGATCCTCCCCATCTTTGGTATACCAGTCCCAGTTCTGCGGATGGGTGACATGGTGGAACTTCTTGTGGGACTCGGGTTTCTTGCATTAAAACAAAATGGCGCCTTTGCAGTGTGGGTGGAGCTTGAGATGATTCTCCACCAAATCTCTCTTTAAGAGTATCTAACTCTCTTCTCATTTATTGTCTTTCCCTTGTCCCTTTTTATCACATTTTACCAGCCCCTAGGCCTTCTTAAGCAACCATATATTTACCTTTTGAAGCACGTCAATATGTTTGTATGCCGCCTTGACGTGAACTTCTTGTCTTGGCGCATTGTACTCCTCAAAATAGTAATCTTATGGCTCTAATGCTTCTAGATTGGATTGCGCAGGTGGTGAAGATGGTGTTTGGGCGTTGATGAGTACACTCAATGGAGGAATGAAGTCAGCATTTCTCCCCATTCGAATCAATGTATATTATGGGCAACGGGGAGAAATTCGAGCTTGAGGTTCTTGAAGATGGCAAAACATGTATACAACCTTGTCTCCAAGATTGATTTGAGCTATTGTTTGTCTTGCAAAGACGAGATTAGCTACATCCTTGTGCATATAATTGATACAATGGTTTTGGATCCAGTGCTCATGTGAAGCAATGATATAATTGATACATCCTTGCTCATGTGAAGCAATAAATTCCCTCGATCCGCCGAGCATGAACCATACTTCATCCCACTTGTTTTCATCAATGCTTGGATATGCTACTTCTCCTGATAAAAACTTAAACAACCTCTCTATCTCCCTAAAAGTGAGCTTGTAATTATTCTTATGCACTCAGAATGTAATGTACCCACCACCATCTCACAAATGCAATGTCTTCAAGTGTTCATTGTACTAATGCACTTCCACTGTTGCCAGAAACTGGAGTGTTTCTTCCTCATAGGTATTAAAGATCGGTCACATTAAATGGGAAACTCCGCAATATTGGAACATCGTATCCACATCCCTCGCGATCGAGAGCCAATTCATTGTCTCTCGATGTGGGTAGATAGTTCCCTCAAATCCATTGGATTCAACGTTGCTGATAACAAGATTTTTCATGTCAAGTTATTAAATCCTTATATTATACATAGGTGTCAATCCAAGAGTAAGCAACAAGCACTTAAGCTATTATACATATCATATAATCCAAGTCAAATCAAGTAGTTTTCTGTCACAAAACATCAAAGCCAAATAAAATAAGAATAAGATCAATTAAAACAGAGCAATTACGAAAAAACATAGCAGAATATGAAATAAAAACATAGCAAAGATAAAAGTTATGTGACTAAGGGAATTAGTTCCTTGATGAATGGGATCAATGATCAATGCTTCACTATTCCAATAAACAACCTAGGACACCAATCCCTTAAGCCAAGGAAGTAAATCCTAGATCTAAGTTCAGTCAAACTTTTTAACAAACACTTGATAGGTGTAAGAATGCAACAATTCAAATTCTAATTACCTAAGTTGAAATAAGAATTAAGAGCACCTAATAAGAGAGATCTATGCAAGAATAAACATAAGAAAGCTTGAAGACCCTTAGATTACACTAATATAGCCCATTTCCTTAAGAACCTAAATGGATCTATTCACTAATCATGATGAAATGCATAAACCCAAAAATTAAAGATATAATAACTCAATAGATGAAAGAAAAATAAAGAAGAAGATTCAAAATAGAAGAAAATCATTACCAAATCAAGCAAAAAATTCAAAGGAAAATGGAGAAAAGCTTCCTAAAACTTTGCTAGATCTGGTAATAAAAATGTTCTCCTCTTTTCGTTTTTGTGGGGTAAAATGGTATTTATAGCCCATTACATAAAAGCTAAAAAGTCAAAGCAGATTAAGAAAAGTCCACAAAATGAAAGAAGATAGACGACTCGACCTAAACAGGTCGAGTTGTGTGGTCGAGTCGCATGACTTCTTCAAGAAGCCTTCAACATGAGGCATGTAGATCAAATCTTGAGGTCGAGTCTTGTTCAGCTCGTCACTGGGTAGTGAACTCGACCATTCTAGTCAAGTCAGGAGCTAGAGTTCGGTGTTTTCTCATCCTTAGCTGCACCATTTGTCCATAATTTCCTTTCAAGCCGAGTCCATGTTGGTCCTTGTATCCTTTTAGCTCCAAATGACCCAAAAATGCTTCAAAGTACCTGGTAAACACTCCATTTGCACATGTATGCTATGTGAAATACAAAATATGCAGTCTGAACCTAAAAAGAATATAAAATGGTGATAATAGTATGGATATGGATGCAAAACATGCTGAAAGATGCTCCTAAAATGTGCTAAAATGTAGACATGTCAACTCCCCCAAACTTAGTCCTTGTTTGCCCTCAAACAAATGCATAGAACTTAAAAGGAAGAGAAAACACAAAATGGTGACTCAAACCCAAATCAAGTTGACTTGAATGCTAGTACTCACCGTCTTATTTAGATGTTCTAAAATGCAATGTCATCAAGTCATACTCTAAAAACTTTAGCCATGTCAATCGCAATTCAACATAAGCTCAGCATCAATCTATTCGTGAAATCACATAAATTGAGCCTTTTAACATTCAATTCAATTAGAACCATGGATCAAGCTTAAGCACTTCCAATGAACAAGTTTGGTTTAAAGGGAAAGGCTAAGAGATTAGAATGACTCCTCACAGTTATCAGACGTCTGGTAGTTCTTAGATAAGAACCAAAGATCCTCCCTCATTGTACTCAAAAAAATCATGGTCCTTGATCTCCTCAATCATGAAACTCTGACCGGCCTCTTTGTCCCATCATTGATATCAAATTTCAACTTAAGATCCCTTCCACGGTTTGGTTCTATGGTCCCATTCTTGACATCGATTATCGCTCTAGCTGATGCGATAAACAGCCTTCCCAACAGCAATGGATCTTGAGGTTCAGCATCCATATTTATCACCATAAAGTCTGTGGGAATTTCCAAATTGTTGATCTTGATAGGCAAATCCTATAGTATACCATATGGCAAGCGAGTGGTCCTATCTCCCAGTGTCAAGGATATCTTGCATGCTTTGTAGTTACTGAATCCTAATCTCTTAGCAACTGTTAGAAGCATAAGGTTGATTAAAGCTCCAAGATCACACAAGCTTTTCTTGAAAGTAAGATGACCCTAGGCACACGGTAAAGTGAAAGTCCTTGGATCCTTTAATTTCTCCTTCATTATCCTTGCTTGTACCAAAGCCTTACACTCATAGGTTTCAAATAGTAATCTTTCTATCTGATTGGTGTTCCCTTTGACAGCCTCCTTAAGAAACTTTTGGTACTATGGAATTAAAGCAAATGCATCCACGAGACGGATTTTAAGTTCTACTTCTTTCATTTGTTTGTTAAAGAGGTCCTTATACTTTACAACGAGATCCTTCTTCAAACGTCTAGGAAAAGGTGCTTGAGGCTTATATATTCAAATTTTTGGACATGTCCTTATGTCCTTATATATTCAAAGGGGGAATAACTGATGTTTTGCTCATGTCCTTATATATTCAAATTTTTGGACATCAGGGACACAACTCGACCCTCTGCAGATCGAGTAGAAGGTTCGAGTTTTACCATTGGAGGTGATTTTTCAGTTTTTTTTCCCTCTCCTTCTTGAATCACATTGTCCTTAGTGTTTACAACAGTTCCAGAGCATAGGGAAGCTTTTTACCACTGCTAAGTGTGATGAATTCAGCGATGTACTCCTTTGGATTTTGCACTGCTTTCCGTGGTATTTGTCCAGTTGTCTTCACAACGGAAGAAGCTTGCTGGCCCTCTTATATATTTCCGCCTAGCAGTAATAGTCTCGAACTTACAATTAAAGTTATGGTAGAGGTATCAATCTTTGTATGTATCTCAGCAAACTTCGTATTGAGTTCAAAATCTGTTCAAAACAGAGCAAGAGCAAAACAGAGAAATTAAAAACGGAGCAAGAAACAAGGCTAATATGCAATTAATAAAGCGGCCTCTTGAGGAGTGGGATCAGTGACTAATGCTTCACTAAGGATTTCTTTAGCTTGCTTACAACTTAAATAGCTTACAATTGTGTGGTCGAGACTATCATTTCTTAAGTATGTCCTTCAACTTAATTGTATTTGGTCGAGTCTTCATGTCGAGTCATGCTCCGCTAATCCAAAAACTCCAAACTCTATGTTATTTTTTCGAGTCCTCTGATTCAGCTTGTCCGTGGGTGATGAACTTGACCAGTGTGGTCGAATCAATCGGTCGAGTTGTGCAATTCCCGTCTTTAGTTCTTCCAAAATGCTCCAAAAATTCTCTAGTGTACCTAAAATAGTTCCAAATGCAATGTGTATGATATACAAATCCAAAGTATGCAATGTACACCTAAAAATACTCTAAAATGATAGATATATTATGGGTATGTATGCAAAATATACTAAGACTCCTAGAACATGCTAAAATGCATACATGAGTATATGTTGTGAACAACGAACAACGAGAAAGATTCCTGTGCATGGTTCCCGCTTATTTGAATTTAAAAAAGTTATGAATTAAAAATGTAATTGGTTAGTTTTAAAAAAAATATCATTATGACTTGTCTGGCATAAACTAAACTTAGTTTATCGAAACATGTTTTGACGTATTGAAGTGGTTGAGTGGATAAACCAGATGATTTGATTATTTTCAAATAATAAATTACATTTAATAATTAATAATTTAATTTCTATTGTTCAATTAATGTTTCTTTAAATGTGAATTTGTAAATTATATAATTTAAAAATATATAAAGTTGCATTATATCCGCTAGCAAAAGTTATAATCAATTGTAATCAAGATTTTATTGACGTGCTGATAAAATTCAAATTTTAACCCGATCACCTAAAACCTACCTCGTTTAGTGAACGAGATGGGTTAATGACGTATCATATTCTTATAGACATAGATTAAATAACTAACATGGATTAGTGACTTATATAACGTATATGGATTAAAGGACGTGCATGAATATATAACAACATACAGTGCGAAGTTTTTAGAAAATAGGGGTAGCCACAGTCATCAAAAAAAGACAGATGTAAACGATAATGGAGGAAACTAAAGACTTCGTCAGCAATAGCTTTTGCTTTAGGAAGTATCCATGTTGATGCCAAGAAATCTAACATTGGTTTGAAACCCGGGTAAACTTATCATTAGAAATCAGAGTCATCCCGATGATAAAAATCATCTGATCAGTGACAAAATCATTTCCGTAGCAGATTCAAC
Source organism: Lepidium sativum (assembly GCA_023374145.1). Lineage (NCBI taxonomy): Eukaryota > Viridiplantae > Streptophyta > Magnoliopsida > Brassicales > Brassicaceae > Lepidium > Lepidium sativum. The sequence goes on along the minus strand of JAKUCM010004407.1, from coordinate 14,518 downwards.
CTTACCTTCAATTACTATCCAGAAAACGTGCGAGCTGTCCCTGGCTGTGAGAAAACACTCCAGTAGAGGCATATACCGTGATGTTACCTTAGCTCAGGTTTCTCCTCTAGCTTTCGCAAAGAAGCAGATTTCAACAACTTTTATTGTTGACTAATTCCCTTCCAACTGGCAACATGCACATATTTGGCCCAAATCCTCAGCACCGATGCCGCTACGAAGGAAATAATTCGTTCCAAAACTTTCGTTGGAAGATTGAGCAATTGAGAATTTGACATGTTAACCTTTTGTTTAACGAAGTATGAAAAATATACAACGTATAATGTGACGTGGGAAATATATTGTAATAAATTTATTGAAACTTTTGAGAATTAACTACGGAATAATGAAAACAATAACAATATTTCAATGTATATTGCAGACATCATGAGTTTTCCATTGTTCCAAAATTACATGAGACGTAGTTGATATTTGAAAGTTCAACCCCCGATGATAACTAAATGAGCCTTAAATTTTTTGGCTTTCTGTCAAGTGACAGTACCGCATTTCTCGGCAATATAAAATGTACTATACATTAATAATAATGTTTTATCATGTCAACTGATATGAAAATAATATGTTCATTCAAGGCGTAAATAAAATATAATAACAACAAATTGAAAAAGTGTCAAACTTATCATCTGTCACTTTTTAGGTGTAGTAGTAATTAAGGTGAACATGGGACACTCACATAACATGAAGACAAAAAAGCGGAGAACAACATCTAAATGTATATACATACGTCCATATTACAGAGTACATATATTGACTAAAACATACCAATTAAGACAGACATCCGCGTATGGACATAACATAGAGACCAATAGCTTTCAGTCTATCAAAGTAAAACATAGAAATAAACTCAATAAACCACCACCAAACAAAACAATCAGAGCATGGGGCTCAGAATGAACATTCATAACATAATCGAATGCATTGTGGAACATGTAAGAAACGCCAAGAATCATTAAAATTACGTGTCTTGACAATGCCAATATGAATAATAGTATTAAATATTATCGCATCAACAGATTCAACACGTCTAATAGTTACAGTTTGCTCCATGAAGTCTTGCATGTTCACGTTACCCATATGAAAGTCGCCTGATGCGAGTTCAAAAATATCTAAGGCGAAAGACATCTCACTACAAGAATGCGAATGCCAATCTGACGGTAGAATCCGTCAATAACGGTAGGAAAAAGGCAATTTCCAACCATTATTGACAGCAAATGAGTTGAAGGTTTGAGATGGTCGGAAATCAAATTTGTGTCAAAAATGGTCGGTGATTTCCGACTACAAAAATCCCGTCAGTAATGGTCGGTTCGCTGTGGTCTGATATGGTCGGATAGTCCCGTGGAAAGGAGTCGGAAAATGCCGTCAGTAGCCGTTGGTGCAAACTGACCACTTCCGACCACCAAACCGGGCCGTCGATTACGGTCGGACATAAGTGTGGTCGGTAGTTGTCGGTAATTTCCGACCACTATCAACCACCCTCGAAAGTTATTTTTTTCCCGCGTTTTTTATGTAACGTTTAAATATAAAAAAATTTAATTTTAAAAAGTAATAATTAAAAAAATATCAACAAATCCGAAATTGTTAGTACAAAATACAAAATACGCACACGATTGTTTTTATAAAGTAAGACTAGTTCCGGGGAGGAGAATCTGAAAGAGAATTCCCGAGGACCGAGAAGCTCTGAAAAATAGCTTGGAATTTGGCGAGTTCGGCCATCTGTTCCTTATGCATCCTCTCAAAGTCCTGGAATTTGGCATTGTTTTCCTAAAATTGACGCTCCATGACTTCCTGCTTTTCTCATAGCTGAGTCAGCTCTTCCCGCTCTTGCTGTGATAAATGGTTTTGCGGGACACGGGTAGGAAAGCTGTCAGAGTTAACAAGGTTTCCAAGGCCGAAGGGACGACCCTTAGTACGAGGAGTAGAATGAAAAAAAAAATTTATTACGAAGTAAAAAGAATTAAAATTTGATATTTTTTAAAATATTTAAAGTACCTCAATAACGAGTTGGTCTATTTCTTCTCGGGTCAATTGAGAAGAGCTTCCTTCACCTGCTTGACTGCGCTGGGTAAGGATTTCGTCCCTCTTTCATCTAGCTTTCGCGAGGACGTCGAGGACCTTCTTGTCCTCCACCACATTTGTCTTCTTGTTAGTGTGGGTATCCTCCATGAGTAAGAACAAATCCGGTTCTTCGCCAAGTTGTGAAGCCTTAGTAAAAATATTAGTAAAAATATTAGCAAAAATATTAGTAAAAATAAATAAATGTTCTAATTATAAAAAATGAATTAACAATTGACGTACCAAAATGCGGGATCGTTGTTCATAAGTCTGAGCACCGTTGTTGTGGGTAGCGATGCCAAATCCTCCGTGATCGCTCTTCCAATTGGTAGTGTTCCTAGTCGCCACCTTTAGGGTTTCTTCGCGTTCCCAATACACGATGAACTCCCTGAACCGTTCTAGATTGCAATGTATCGGAACCTCGCCTTTGCCGCTTTTTGAGAACTTCTTCCACTCGTGGGTGTTGTTCTTGTACGAGGTGCTGCACTGCTTGTCAAACTCCTCTCGGACCTGGGGAGTCAATGCAACGTCCCAATTGTAGTCTTGCTACAAAAAAAAATAATATGAATAATTAAAAAGAATTAATTTAATTAAAAATTTTATATGCAAGAGAAGGTAAAAACATATTACCGTGAACTGTTGAACCAACTCTCCTTCAAGGCTTGCAGGAAATCCTTGTATCTAGGATACGCAAAGGAAAGTTGATGATGGATCATCCGCAAAATCGATTTTCTAATCCCCTTGTCGTACCGAAACCTACAAAAATTATAAAATATTTGACTAATGTAAAAATAAATGAAATTAAATATAAATGTTAATTACAAACTTACCAAGGATCTCCGTCGGTTGGATCGAGCTTTGGAAGGTGGACCATACATTACTTTCCGGTTTTTCGTAAATATTGTCGTGCTTTTTCGATATGGATGTTCTTTATGAAGAAATCGCCGATGACAGTCGAACCAAGATGTCTTCCTCCCATGTTTCAATTAGAATGCTTCTGTGTTATCTTGACACCACGGACATGAAAGCCTTCCATGTGTTTTCCACCCATAGAACATTCCATAAGCAGTGTAATCACTAATAGTCCACATAAGAACTGCTTTCATCTTAAAATTTATCCCACATGACACATCATATGCATCTACGCCACACTCCCACAACTAATTAAGCTCGTAAACGAGTGGCTGTAAAAATATATCAAGTGATCTTCGTGGATGCTCTGGTCCAGGAACAAGGACTGATAAGAATAAGAACTCTGACTTTATACACAGCGATGGTGGTAAATTATATGGTGTAACAATGCCTGGCCATACTGAATATTGCCTCACATGTTTCCCAAACGGACTAAACTCATATGTACTTAACCTGAGATATACATTCCTATTTTCCCCAGAAAATTCTGGATAATTAGATTGAAAATGTTTCCACGCCTTAGCATCCGATGGGTGTGCGATATCCCCATGTGAATTATGTTCCCCATGTCATCTCATTGCAGCTGATGTACGTTCTGACTGATATAACCTCTTCAACCTATCTGCTAGAGGTAAATACCACATTCACTTGTATGGGACTCGTCCTCTACCACTACTTCTTACGAACCAAGGTTTACGACAGTAACGACATTGCAGTGCATCTGAATCCGCCCTCCAATAAATCATACAGTTATCGATACAAACATCTATCATTTCATATGGCAATCCAAGGCGTGCAACCAATTTATGTACCTCGGTGTAAGAGCCAGGAGCAATATTATCTTTTGGGAAACTCCTCCTAAATAAACTAGCTATTGCATCAACGCAAGTCTCCGCTAAATTGTAATTTGTCTTGATATTGATCAAGTCAGTTGCAGTTGATAACAGAGATACGTTGTCGTCACAACCACTATATAATGGCTTCTTCGCTGCCTCCAACATATCATAAAATTTTTGGGCTTCAAATTTAGGTTCTTCTCCTCTATTTCTTCCCTCCTCGAATGTTAGAATATTCTCTCTAAATGAATCGTTCACCATTTGAAATGTCCCACAATTGTTCTCCACCTCTACAGTTCCTCTAACACCCAAACGACCTTTGCTATGTTCACTACTACTACCCACATTACCTATTGGTTCAACTATTTCATTAACATTTGATTCCACACCTAAACCAACATCATTGTGTTCACTGGTACTAGTAAAGTTAACCATAGATGCGTCCTCTCTATGACAGTACCATACTTTATACCCATGAATAAAACTTCTACTATATAGAAGAACCCATACTTGTTTCATAGCAATAAATCTCATATTACGACATTTTGAACAAGGGCAGTACATCTTACCGGTTTCTAGCGTCAGACTTTAATTTCTGGCGAAATCCATAAACTGTTTTAGTCCTTCCGCGTACTTGTACGTAAGTAATCCTTTTTTCTGAATAAATTCTTTCTTGATCCATCTATGAACGAAAACGTATATTTGCCATTATGTTTTTTTTTTGTGTTTGAAGTGAAGATGGTGAAAATGAAAGAACCTTGCCGTGGATTTATATTGCACATTTCCGACGGTTATTGACGGGTACAGCTAACATTTCCGACCGTTTATGTCCACCTCACCTACTTGCTTTTCCTCGACATAGACATATGCATAACGTGTTTTTAATATCGTTTTACGGTCAAAAACGGTGGGAAACGGGCTAGTGGTTGGAAGTAGTCGGAAATGTCCCACCGTTTCTGACCTTCTTTTTAAATTTTTTTTGTCGGTCAGTTATGGTTGTGGAATTGTCGGAAATTTCCGACATCTGTCCGGTCAGAAACGTGGTCTGTTTTCGTCCACAATTCTTGTAGTGTCTGAAGGGTGAGTTAATTTTCGATATATCCCTCCTTCGCAACAACTCTGAGGCTCTCAAGATAGCGAGCTTCTAGATTTAAGGCTTGACACATCGAACAAACAAGACACTAAGACCCGTAATTGATTAGACGGGGATTGAGCTCCATCAACCACAATGACGGACCTTTTAAAAGATTTTTGTTGTTATCCATACGACTACGAACTCGACAAAAAGTAATGATTTGTCCCAATTCTTTGAAACTTTCATCACCCACTATAACGGGGATTTTGAGAATAAGAGTTTCAAAAAAGGAAAAATAGAGATTGTTGCTAGGAATGAGAAAGCATGATGGCATCTCGCATAAATTTTCTCCATCTGCAATCTGATTTATAGAATAAAGACATTAAAACATTCTCTATAAATAAGAAGAAATAGCATACCCACGCTAAACTATTTTTGGCGTCATTAATGACACGTGTCTAGAGAAGGACCGCATGATGAGGTTGAAGTGACCGCACACAAGTTCTTAAGCTTAGTCTGTAATAATTTGGCGACATAATTCTTAAAAGACAAATTGGTTATTAGCGATGCCACTTATGTGAGATTTTGAATAACAATATTGTAAAAATTATAGAAAGATTTAAGAGATTTGATATAAAAGATTAAGAGATTGAAGAGGAGAAATCCGAGAGAGAGAAGAAGTGTGGAGAGAGTGAAAAATGTTAAGAAGAATTTTTTTTCTCTCTTGCTTAATCTTTTCATACACATTACACTCCTATTTATACACAATTCTAAGACTTCTATTAAGGTAAGTTAGACACTATACATTATCTTTGTAAGACCTAAAATTAGACATATCTATAAATGGAATTAATCTTTAGTGAAAGCAATGGCATCTCCTTTCCTCTTGGAGCTCCAACGACTCTCTTCCTCTTCCCTAGGGCCCAACATCGCTTCCTTCACATGTCTCAAGGGAGACATGCGACCTTGACTTCCTCCTTGAGCCTCCAACTCCAACGGTCACAAGAAGAGGAGAAGGGTCACCTTTTGCTTCTCACTCAGTTACCTTTGCTTCTTTCTCAAGTCTTAGAGACTTACATTTAATACTCCCCTTCAAGCTTAATTCTGTAATGAGAATTATTAGGAGTAAGCTTGAAAGTTGTGACTCCCCACCTCATTAAAAAGCTCATCGGAAAACCCAATGGGACAAAACCAATAGAGGGAAAAGGAGTATGGTTCATAGTCACGGTTTGGTTATTGTAACCAATCCGAGTTTTGAGCATATAAACTCATATACCTTTGTTCTTGCGGCCTTAGTGAATATGTCGGCTAGTTGATCTGAGCTTCTTGTGTAGCAAGGCAAGATCACACATTGTTCAATCTTTTCCCTAACATTATGACAATCCACTTCGATGTGCTTAGTTCTCTCATGAAATACCGGATTTGATGCAATGTGGATGGCGGCTTGGTTATTACAATGCATCATGATTGGGTCTTGTGACTCAACTCCCAAATCCTTAAGCAATGGTTTTAACCATATGAGTTCATCCGTGAGTTTCCTCATTGCTCTATATTCGGCTTCCACACTTGAGCATGACACCACATTTTGCTTATTGCTCTTCCAAGTCATTACATTGCCTCCAAGGAACGTGCAATACTTGGTGGTAGATTTCCGATCTTGTTTATCTTCGGCCCAATCCGCATCACAATATCCTACAATTGGTGTATCCTTGTTCCTTCACATCCAAATGTCATAGTCTGATGTGCCTTTGAGGTATCGGAAAATTTGATCAACCATATCCCAATGACGTTGTCTTGGAGCTTGCATGTGTTGACTTACTTGGTTAACCGCAAAGCATATGTCCGGTCTAGTAATGGTGAGATAGATAAGATTCCCAATCAGTTTCCGATATTTGTGTATTTCTTCGAAAAATTCCTCATCTTCTCCCCCTTGCAAGTTGCTTTGTAGGCATCTTCAAGAGGAGTGGAAGCCTTCCGTGTACCTATATCACATTCATTCAAAAGATCAAGTGTATATTTCCTTTGTGATAGATAAAGACTTTTCGTAGATCGACATACCTCAATCCCAAGGAAATATTTCATCTCCCCCAAGTCCTTAATATCGAGAACGGAATGGAGATGGGATTTAATACCTTGAATACCGGTGATGTTGTTTCTCGTGATGATAAGATCATCCACGTACACAAGGATAACCACAATACCATCCGTACCTTTTATTAGTCAAGTCCATTTACCCTAGAAGACGTTTATTCTAGAAGCAAAGGAGAAAGGGTTTTAGGGAAACATAGCCGTTTGGAAAAAAAGAAAAAATAGATTGTCCCAAGATATGGTTCCAATTCTATTTTTCCTTTTTCCTATTTTTCCTTTTCCAATTTTTCCTTTTTCCTATTTTTCCTTTTTCCTATTTTTCCTTTTCCTATTTTTCCTTTTTCCTATTTTTCCTTTTTCTACTTTGACTTTTCTCTCTTGTATCTCCTACTATATAAACACTCATTGTAAGATGTTTTCATAAGTAAGAAGAAGAGAAGAGTCTTCTCTAATATTCTCCCTTAATTCTCCCTTTATTTTCCGCAAGTATAGTTAATCTTTGGTGTTAACTTAAACATGGTATCGGAGCAATGATTCTCGGCCATTATCTTCTTCTGTAATCTCTTATTCTTCTCAGCTTTCTCTTATCTTGTTCGACTTTTTGCAAAGCAAGAACTCCAAAAAGAGAGTAAAAGATTTCCAAGTCTTCTCTACAAAGGTACGATCTTTCCTCAAGTTTCAAGCTTACGGGTCTTTTGATTCTCAGGGATAAGGTGTGAACAAGTTTTGTTCGTATAAGCAATGAATTTCACCCAAGCTAAATCTCCTATGTTCTCCATGACACTCAAGGCTGTCAATTATCTACTTTGGGCTCGAACATTGAAGACCATGCTTTGCACAAGAAGGGGTTTTTGGAGCCACGTTGTAAGGGAAAGACCTCCAAGGGAATCTCTTTATAGTGACGTGGACGAGGATGATCTTCTTGATGAGGATGATGAATGGTTTCAAATGGAACAAGTTGTCAAATCTATCATCCAAAGCTCTCTAGATTCGCCAATCCTTGAGGATTACTCCTATTGTGAGACGGCTAAGGAGTTATGGGACACCTTAAAGAAGGTCTATGGGAATGTCTCAAATCTCACAAGGGTTTTCGAAGTGAAGAAGACTCTACCCAACCTCTCTCAAGAGGAAATGGAGTTCACCGAATATTTTGGGAAGTTTAGATCTTTGTGGGCAGAACTTGACATGTTAAGGCCATTCTCCGTGGATCTGAAGGTAATTAGGGAAAGGAACGAAGAGGATAAGGTCTTCAGCCTCTTGATGAATCTTAATCCGGATTACAAGGACCTTGGGAAGCACATCATTACGTCAGCCGCAAGCTTCAAATCCCTTCCTAGTCTTGAAGATGTGTGCTCCCAAATCTAAAAAGAGCAAGGATCCATTGACTTGTTTGAAGGAAAAGGAAGCTTGGGTCTCGTTACCACAAATAAGGCCCAAAGGAAGTTTGATGAGAGGAAAAAGCCCGTTTATGAATACTGCAAGAAGAAAGACCACTCCAAGGAGAAATGTTGGGTGCTTTATCCACACCTCAAGCCATCAAGGTTCAAGGATCCCAAGGCTAACTTGTCTCACGAAATCTCGGCGGATCATGGGTATATGCTTGGCTTGCCTTCGGCCCCTTCCAAGGATCAAGAGCACTTGACCGCAGCCTCATCTTTTTTCAATGGAGACATAAAGAGATCCGACCTTGAATCCTTAATCAACTCTTTTAAATCCTTAAGGGATTTCGTTATCTGCTATTACACTCGAACTCTCTTTAAATCGTTGGTTATTGACTCTGGAGTCTCTCATCATATGATTAATGATAAGGAGTTAGTTAGTAACATAAAACCAGTTGTGGGAAGTGTTGTGATGGAAAATGGAAATAGGATATCGGTTAGTGGAGTAGGGAATCTAGATCTATTTGATAAGAGATCTAGGGCCTTCTATTTACCGGAGTTTACCTCGAATCTGTTATCGGTTAGGATGGTTGTTTTGGACTTAAATTGTTATTCTATCTTCGGACCTAACGATGTGAAATTTCAGGATATGGATACTGGACGCTTGCTTGGACAAGGGAAAGTGCAAAATGAACTTTATATTATTGAAGATCCTAAGTCGTATCTTGGAATAGTCGCACTAGTTCGGTTGTGTCTAATTCGGCTGTTGGAAGCCTTAGTAATCGTGTTTGGCATGCTATAGTTGGTCATCCTCATTTTTGTGCTATGAAACTTATGTTGCATAATCATTCATTTGACAATATTGATTGTGAAGCTTACATTTTAGGAAAACATTGCAAATCGATTTATCCATTATCTTCTACTATCTATGAAAATTGTTTTGATCTTGTGCATTCGGATGTTTGGAGATCACCATAAATACTTTGTCACATTCATAGATAAAAAGTCGAAATATACATGGATAACCCTTATGCCATCAAAAGATAGAGTCTTTGATGCCTTTAAAACTTTTGAGGTTTATGTAACTAATCACTTTAACTCAAAATTGAAGGTACTTAGGACAAATAATGGAGGCGAATACATGAGTAAAACCTTCCAAGAGCATCTAACCAAACAAGGGATCTTACACCAAAAAAGTTGCCCTTATAACCCACAGTAAAACGGGGATGCGGAGAGGAAAAACTGTCACTTGATGGAAATTTCAAGATCCATTATGTTTCATATGAATGTCCCTAAAAATTTTGGGGAGATGCAGTCATGACAGCATGTTATCTCATTAACCGGACAACAACAAAATTCTCCAAGATGTGTGTCCATACAAGGTATTAAACAAAACCGAACCTCTATTGAATCACTTACATGTCTTTGGTTGTGTATGTTTTGTCTTAGTGCCCGAAGAGCTTAGGAACAAACTTGAAGCCAAGAGCAAGAAGTGCATTTTCCTAGGTTACTCATCCACCCAAAAAGGATACAAATGTTATGATCGAGTTTCTAGGAGGATTCTTGTTTCTCGGGATGTAAAATTCATTGAGTATCGTGGATTCTATGGAGAAAGGAATTGGGAGGATCTCTGTGATTTGTCAGAACCAGTAATGAATAGGTCTGCCATTTTACGGTTCTTCCTTCACCACCTAGGCATAGCAGACTCATCCTCGACTCCAAACTCCCAAAGTACTCCTTGGAATCAAGACCCCACGACTAAATCTTCCGGGGCTAAAAACGCCCCTCAACCTTCTCCTCGGGCTCCAAGCACCCAGCCTACTTCACTCTTCGATATCGTGGGTTCAAGAAATCCGAAGCGGATCACAGTCTCTTTACCCTTAAGGGTCCCCAAGGTATTGTGGTTGTTTTGATCTATGTCGATGATCTTATCATCTCCGGTGATGATAAGGACGGCATTGCCGCCACCAAGAGCTATCTTAAATCTGTCTTTGACATTAAATATCTAGGAGAACTAAGGTATTTTCTAGGGATTGATATTTGTCAATCTTCGAATAGCTTATTTCTTTCTCAACAAAAATACACTCTTGATTTGTTTAATGAGACGAGTATGCATGACTGTAGACCAGCCAAGACTCCTCTTGAAGAGTGCTACAAGGTCAATCGAAAGGGGGAGAGGAACGACCAACCGTTTGACGACATTCCACAATATCGGAGGCTTGTGGCAAGCTAATTTAACTTACAATATCTCGGCCCGACTTGTGTTTTGCAGTAAATCAAGTGAGTCAACATATGCAAGCACCAACAAAGTCTCATTGGAGAGGATTCTCAAATATCTCAAAAGAAGCTCGAATCAAGGCATTTGGATGGGACAGAATGAGAGCTCGGATATTATGTGATATTGTGATGCGGATTGGGCTGGAGATAGGAATGATAGGAAGTCTATCACAGGGTATTGTACATTTATTGGAGGCAGCCTAGTGACTTGGAAGACAAAAAAGCAAAAGGTGGTGGCATGCTCGAGGGCCGAAGCGGAGTATAGAGCGATGAGGAGGCTGACCGATGAATTGGTATGGCTGCGATCTCTTATCAAGGACTTAGGCCAAGAAGCAAAGGAACCAAATACTATGCATCCAATCTCGTTTTTCACGAAAAAACTAAGCACGTAGAAGTGGATAGTCATAAAGTTCGTGAGCGCATAGAAGAAGGTGTAGTTCTCCCATGTTATACACCAAGTGAGGATCAATTGGCGGACATCTTCACCAAAGCCGCAAGTACCAAGGTTTGCAATCGCATATATAATAAGCTTGGTCTTGTGAGCTTGGAATGCTTTTGACTTCATGTCCTCTAAACCAGAGTTCTACACACTCTTTTTCCCTTGGCTAAACGTTTTGTCCCACGTGGTTTTCCTTATCAAGGTTTTTAATGAGGTGTAGTATTTGGGTTTCCAAGCTAAGCCTTCGTTCCTTACGGTTTAGCTTGAGGGGGAGTATTAGTCGAGTCCATTTACCCTAGAAGATGCATATTTTAGAGGCAAAGGAGAAAGGATTTTAGGGCAACATAGCCGTTTGGAAAAAAGGAAAAAAATAGATTGTCCCAAGATATGGTTCCAATTCTATTTACTTTTTCCTATTTTCCCTTTTCCTATTTTTCCTTTTTCCTATTTTTCCTTTTTCTACTTTGTATTTTCTCTCTTGTATCTGCTTCTATATAAACACTTATTGTAAGGTGTTTTCATAAGTAAGAAGAAGAGAAGAATCTTCTCTAATATTCTCCCTTAATTCTCTCTTTATTTTCCACAAGTATATTTAATCTTTGGTGTTAATTCTAACACATTTTTGTGTGACCGGCCTCAGACTTTTGGAAGCCATGATCACGCTCTAGGTGATTTCTTGAGTCCATAGATAGCCTTCCTTAAGCGCCAAACATTAGCAGGGCGGATAATATGTTCGAAATCGGGAGGAGGATGCATCTAGACCTCATCCTCAAGCTCTCCTTGAAGGAAAGCATTCTTGACATTCATTTGCCATAAAGTCCAATTAAGGTTAGTTGCAAGAGATAACACAACATGTACCGTATGAAGTTTAGCCACCAGAACAAATGTGTCATGATAATCAATGCCGTGTGTTTGAGTGAATCTGCGGGTAACTAACGCGATTTATGTCGATCAATGGAGCCATCACTATGGTACTTGATTGTAAAGATCCATCTTGATGAAACCGCCTTCTCGCCAAGTTAAAGCTCAGACTCATACCAAGTATGATTGCGAACCATTGCATCATGTTCGTTTTGTACCGAGTCTCGCCATATTTTGTGTTTTTTGGCCTCTTCATAGGTTGTAGGCACAAAGTCAGTTGCGAGTTTGGATAAGAAGGCTTGATGCTCGATGGGAAGTGTGGCCAGGTTGCACATGACATGTTATGGGTGACCTTCAGCAATGTTGTTGAAATACACTTTTGAGTTGAGGCGAAGGGAGGGTGTACGTGTCTGAGTGCTCCGTCTAGGACCAGGTGAAGGTGTTGGGTGTCCTTCAATGTGGTGGACCACATAACCAATACCGGACAAATCGGTAGAGGATCCCCCAGAAGCACCTTCGGAACCATCGAGTCGTAGTCGGGGAGGGCGCGCCCTGCGTCTCTGTTTGGGTCGCGCCTTCGGCACTGTTAGGGACGCGCCCTTTGGCTCCTGTCGGGACACGTCCTGTGGTTTGGGAGGAGGCACTAGACTAGGTGCGTCCTCCATTTGGGGTGCGATGTCCAATCGGGGCGCGTTCTTTTTTCAGGGAGTCGGACCGGGTGCATTCTCTTGTCAGGGCGCGGTCTCGGACATGGTGTGTGGACCAGGCGTTCCCTCCAGTTGGGGTGTGACATGCGTCTCGACCAAGGGAGTGCTCTCGCTGCAAGGTGTGTCCTCTCTGCGGGGCGCGCCCTCCCTGTTGGAGACACTTGGCTTTATCCATATCATTATGGGCTATGTCTTGGATGGTTCACCACTCTTGTTTCTCATAAAATCTGGTGCCTTCCATAAACCGGACATCCCTTGAAACCACAACCCTCCGTGTATCCGGGATATAGCATTTATACCCTTTTTTGATTATTTGAGTAGTCTATAAACATTCCTTTGATGCTCTTTGCCTCTAACTTGTTCCTTTGTTCCTCTGGTATAAAGACAAAACGCACACACCCAAAAACACTTAAGTGATCAATAGTCGGTTTGGATTTCGTGAGTACCTCAAACAGCGTTTTGTCATTGAGCACTTTTGTTGGTGTCCGGTTGATAAGATAGCATGCAGAGGTTACTGCATCACTCTAGAATCTCTTAGGTACATTGTTGTGGAACATCATAGACCTAGCCACTTCCATGAGATGTCGATTTTTCCTTTTGGCTACACCATTTTGTTGTGGAGTGTAAGGACATGTAGTTTGATGAATGATTCCGTGTTTGCCAAGGTAGGTTTTAAACTCATGGCTAGTGTATTCCTCTCCATTATCACTCCTTAGGATTTTCACCTTACCACTATATTGATTGAGAAGATAAGTTTGAAAATTAGTGAAGGCTTCAAAAACTTTGTCTTTACTTGACATTTGAGTGACCCAAGTATATTTGGGTTTTTCATCAATAACTGTGACAAAATATTTATGAATATCTCTATAGAAACAAGGTGAGGACCATCCATCTGAATGAATTAAATCAAAGCAATTTTCATAAAAAGTATTAGACTTTCGAAACATCAATCGACAATGTTTTCCAAGTATGCATGCTTCACATGAATCAATTTTAAACATAACCTTAGGAAGTAAAATATTCAATGCCCTAGTGTGTGGATGGCCTAGTCTAGCATGCTACAACTCATTACTACTTAGAATTACCGAACTAAATAAACATGAAGTTAAAGATAAATTTGGACTATTCTCAGCTTCATTTAGCAAGTATAATTCATCCTTGTTAAGTCCATTTCCAAGTATCCTTCCACTCTTAATATTCTGAAATTGAAACGAGTTAGAATCAAAAATAGCTTTACAATTTAAATCACAAACGGTTTTATGCACACCAAGTAAATTTGATTTAAAATTTGGCATATAAAATGCTTTAGGCTCCTTGTCATATATGTTAAGTTGACCTATGCCTCTAATAGGTACTCATTTTTCATCCGCAATATTCACATAACCTAGAGTTGGTTTCACATTTTTGAATAAATTAATATTACTAATCATGTGATGATTTGCACCTGAATCGATTACCAAAGGTTTTGAAATTTTGGACACAAAGAAAGAGTTATTGGATTCCTTGAGTAGGTTAATGGTTTTTTATGAGTTCTTCAAAGTCTGACTGCTTCACAAATTCCTCATGAACAGCCACCCTCGTTGAACATTGGCTTGTATCTTAATTTGCCATATTTGCCTTTGCTTTTTCTCCGCGGTTTGGCTTTAGATGTGGATGGAGGGTCCAGCAGCGATCCTTGGTGTGTCCCTTGCATTTGCAATGGTCACACACAAATGTCTTCCTCTAATCCTGCCGTTAAGATACCTTGTTACCCATTACAATTTCTCCTTTTTTCCCAAGAAGATTTATAGACCCTTGTTCCCTTTGAACTTGACCGCAAGTTTCATTCAAGGTTGGGA
>JAKUCM010004406.1:0-32146 GCA_023374145.1 Lepidium sativum | reverse complement strand
TTGGGCAAATGTGAAATCTAACAAAATTTAGAAGGGTTTATTAGAGAATATATTTTATTGGAAGATATATTTTATAAAAGTATAATCTCATTAATATGATAAACTAATAATTATAGATTTTTGTCACAAGTTAGTAAGATGTGACGATGTTACTATTTTTTATCATAAAATTGAAATTCTGATAAAACTCATATCTAACTCTTATATCGTATTTAAAATATCTTTTTATTGATATACAATTAAATATTATGAAAACTTATAAATATTGAAAACTTGCAAGCTTATATGTGCAAGTGTTTGCCAATATTAGAGCCGAGGATTCATTCTGAAGTTTTAATACAACATATTAACCTATAGCTACACCTTCTTTTTTAATTCCATCAAAGGTATATATGTAATACTTAATTGTATCTAAAATTAGATAATTACTATCAAATTCCACACACTATATACATACGAGATTTGTCCAGTTACACAAATTGATGATTATCATGGTTTTGTTGTAAATCAACAATTAATTAAGATCTTAAACTATTTGAGCAGGTTAGATAAACATTGACTATTTGAAATTTGGCCGGATATAAAATTGGTTTAGGTTCGGTTAATTAATAATTTAAAATTGTAAGAAATTATTGGTTTACAATAAAACTATAATTATCTGATAGTTTGTGTAATTTGACAAATTTTATATATTTTGTGTGAAATTTGATAGTCATTATCTAATTTTATGTGCAAGTAGATCTTGTATGTATATTTTAGATGAAATTAAAAAGAATATTTAAATATACGTAGATATTTTGTTATATCAAAATTTTAGAATAGAATTGAAAACTGCATGTTTGTATGAATAATGAAATCATGATTTTTCAAAATAAATGTAAGAAAGTTGGACATTAAAGTAAATATAAACACCAAAGGATAACAGTTATATAAGATATCTTTTAGAAAGCTTTTACAAACTTTTTTAAAATAAATTTGAGCTCTATAATTTTATAGTTTTAAAGCAAATAATTTTTTCTAGAAAATTATAAGCTGAATATAATATTTTATAAATTTTTGTTTGAATATTTTTATAAATTAATACCACAATAAATTAATAAATTTTTAAAGTTTCATAATTATTAATTTATAGAATTTTTATGTAATTATGTTACTATTTGAATTTGAACCCTCATATCATATGTTATAATCTTGAACACATAGGCAATTAATTAAGTGTTTTGACACATATAGACAATATATTTATATCAAACTAGTGCATGGGTACGTCTAATTGATTGCTACATTGAAATGGATACAAATGTTTTACATATCACAAAACTTTTTCGAAATAAACAAACAATTCAATATTTTATTAATTAAGAAAGGTATATAATAAGAAAATTCTAATTATGATCTGGTCACAAATGGCTCTTATCTTAATGACCGGTAGTAAATCCACTTAAATTAATTCATTTGTACAATTAGGAATAGAGTCCCCGCCTATATTATGTAAGAATTTGGCTACTAAACCGAACAGTTGTGATCAAATATAATCTGTTCATGGCAAAAAAATTTTTATATCTCCTTTGCTGCAATAAGGTCGGCAAAAGAATGAGCATGTTATTTCGATACTAAAGTAAATAAAACCGAACATGATAATACATATTATTCTTGGACCCTATTTCTTTATAAGCGATTTTGTTTTCAGTGCTAATTAACGATAATAAATTAAAGAAATAAATGGATTATGGATATATACCAAATGATTTCGATTTAGATTTTCATAAATGGATTGGACATTATAATACCATGATTCATCTAGGAAACCACATAATGATAATATTGAATAAATAAATGATAATTCAAGAGATTTATATATATATATAGTTCTATAGATGTGACTAAGTAAAAAATGGACCCATGAGACAGTATTATTCAGTTAAATGGAAATAAAAGCAATCCAACTTCTTTTAACTTCCACTTCAATATGTTTGTTCCCTCTGGAAACATATCTGAAAATAACTGCCAAATGCCATAAGGCTTTATAAATGATTCACATGCTTAATTTCAGATTTTATTTTTCTTTAATTTTTACTTCCAATTTCATTTCCAAATACATATCTTGCCCAATTTTATCTTTAGCATTTATAATTAAACTAAATAATGGAAATGACATTTGCAAAAATAACACATAAATACAAGATTTTAATTGAATACCACTGTAATTGAAATATAAGATTTTTGTTGACAAAAATATTAAACCAAAATTTTACTAAATAGCAGCATCATATCAGGCTGGCAGCACAAATAGTACATTTATTTAAAAAAGAAAAATTGGTTGAGAGTTAAAATTGTATAAAGATGGAGAAATACATACATCAATGGGCTTATAAGCCCAATATAAAATTGGATCTGTCCACTTCCCTTAAATTTTATAATTCGTAAACGTCATCAATGACGTCAACATCGACTTTCCACATTTCACATTCCACACAAAGGTGAGATTCTGAGAATTACAGAGCTAAACAGAGTATTCCTCTTCTGCCATTGGAAATCAACAAACATGGCGAACGCAGTTACTTCACAAAATAAACAGAGTATTCCTCTTCTGAATCAGTATAAAATGGGAGACTTCAATCTATCTCATAAGTAAACTCTTGATTGCTTTTTATGCCTTCCATGTCTTCGATGAAATTCCTACATAAAAACTTTTGATCCCTGCAAATAATAGTATAATGACTTTTTGCTTTTGTCCTGCAAACAAACAACCTCACCATGCTGGATTTGGGCTCTGGAAGTACAAAGCTTGACCACTTTATTGTAATGGTTGTATACTTTATGATTCAGGGTTGTTCTTTCACCATTGACGAGACAGAGATCATATGGGAACGTTCCTCAGCCTCACGCTGTTTTATATTATTCTCAAAGAACGACTCCAGGAGGATTTCTCATCACTGAAGCCACAAGAGTTTGAGATACAGCTAATGGATCATTAAAATTCCTCTTCTTTGCTCCTTTTGACTTAAAGTATACGTTTTTATCTATGAGTTTTTGATTAAAAGCTTGTTTTCGGTAGCTTATCTTTGTGAAGCTATAATTATACTCCTGAGATATGGACTCAAGAACAAGTGGAAGCTTGGAAGCCAATCGTGGACGCTGTTCATGTGATTGAACCAAGATTGAAAAAAGGAGGAGA
This sequence comes from Lepidium sativum, assembly GCA_023374145.1. Lineage (NCBI taxonomy): Eukaryota > Viridiplantae > Streptophyta > Magnoliopsida > Brassicales > Brassicaceae > Lepidium > Lepidium sativum. The sequence goes on along the minus strand of JAKUCM010004406.1, from coordinate 28,968 downwards.
AATCAAAGAGTGTCCACATACGCTTGTGCCGATGAGAAATGCTTTTCAAAGAACGTTCATTGTCGAGAAAACGGGAATGAGGCGGTGCCTAACAAACGAACCAATCTGGTTGCTAACGGTAGGTGGTTTCTGGCGAAACCAGATTTGCCAAAGAGGTTCCAAGTGGATGCGCCACTGAATAATTACCACAGACCAACGTTTTACACTTCGGATCCTGTCGTGGGTTATACTGATTACTCTTCTCATTTGCTCAATTTTATTGAAAAATTCCTGCAACGCCATTGCCGTTGCTGAAGCTTGAAGAATGCTGACAATCAAACTTACGCATCCATACTATCACACGACCTTCCTGTACAACGCATACTCTGGTAGTAATTTTCCTAGGGATGCTGCTATTCTCGTTTCGTTGGATGTGAGTCGCCACACGTGCGCCAACAACCAAGGAGGCCAAAGAAATCGAGGATATAGAGCTGGTTCCAGTGTTCACAACTTGCAAAACGTCCAAGGAAAGTTGCAGCTTGTTTTAAATGTAAGTAACTATGTCACAATACCTGTACATGTAATGAAAGCATTCATTTTTGAATAGTAGAGTTAGCTCTTGTAGAAGACTTTGTCCTTATTTAGTAGAGTTAACATTGTTATGGTAGAGTTAATTCTTATTCAGTAGAGTTAGTTCATGTATGGTCTTTCGAATGGTAGAGTTGATTCTTGTTCGGTAGAGTTAGTTCACATATGATCTTTCAAATGGTAGAGTTAATTCTTGTTCGGTAGTTATAGTTCACGTATAATCTTCCAAATGGTAGAGTTAATTCTTGTTCTGTAGAGTTAGTTCACGTATGGTTTTTCGAATGGTAGAGTAATTATTGTTATCAATAATACCCATATACCATATATATTCATATAAATACTATCAAATGACCAAAACAAAGTAATATTGGTCCTTCAAAAGTATAAAAGATAGCATCTTTGCGATAACATGTTTTTAAAACATGTGGTTTAAACTACGACTATGCAAATATACTACTCTAAGAGTATACAAATCTGCAAAACTACTACTCTAAGACTATACAAATCTACCAATCTAGCAAGAGGTCTTGGGAGGCTGTCATGAGGGCGCCCTCATCACACAAATGACTCCTCCATTGGAAGTTCCTTTCTGAATTCAATGGCGTATTTCCGTCGAGCGAAGCTGATGTACTCATCATTAAGACCTTCGAAGTTGCATCCAAGGGCCAAACACCCGACCATCTTGAAAGCGTACATGCTATAGTCACCTGACTGTTTATTACGTGCTACACCCTTAATAACACGAGAAATTTTATTTTAGCCGCGCTAATGTGTGGATGCATCTCCTAGGCTAAGAAACGCTTAATTATCTTCAGAATCATCATGACATATGACCTACAAAAAAGGAGAAGCATGTAAATGGTCTACTATACGATACATGAACTCTACTACAAGGTAAATGAACTCCACCACAAGGTAAATGAACTCTACTATACGTTATATGAACTCTACCAAAAGGTAAATGAACTCCATTATACATGGATATGAACTTTACTATACGTTAAGCCACTCTACCGCAACTACTAATGAAACTATACTAACTTAACTCTACTAACTCTTTGTATACCTCTACTATACTGAATTTGAGTAACTTACTTGCATGACTCTATCATTGTGGCAGCGATATTGAAAGTTGGGTCGAGATCATATATGCGAAACCTCCCTTCTAACAGATTAACCTCCACGGCCACCCAATGATTACTGTTAATGCTATGAGAGATGTAAATCGTATCCACGTCTCACATCCATTGCTTGTTAGTGGCACAAAAGGTAGGCTGAATGCCTTGGAAGAAATCTTTAAACCCATTGGGCCACATGTAATCATCCTCATGTCCCACAAAATCACTTGTGTACGTGTGACACCGAAAAGCACAAAACAACGGAGTAATATAATTCTATCAATCAACAACTTAACCTTACTAGTACTCTAAATGAACTCTACTACAAAAAACATAACTCTACCATATATTTATTATTGAACTCTATTATACTTGAACTTACGTTATCGTGTAGCCACCCATATTGATCGATAGGCCACCTCTGTTTTAAGGCGATCAAGCGGAGATAGAAATCCACAATTGGACTCGGGCTACTGTCGACCGTAATGTTCATACACAATTGTTAATACGAAAAATTTGTGAATAATCGAAAATTTGTATGCAACACAACACATAGTCCCTTTGTCAAGGGGAAATAAATACTTACAATTCATGCAACACATAGTCACGTAGACGTAGTATTTTTATTTTAGGAGTCGGCCCAAAATCATCATAGACACGAGGAAAATGAACCCCATTCTTATGAATCCTCTTGAAAACGGTACAACCTATGAAATGGGATACCTGTAAGAAAAAAAATGGTAAATGAACTCTATTATACGGTAAATAAACTCTATTGTACTTGTAAATGAATTCTACTATACGGTAAATAAACTCTACTATACTTGTCAATGAAATCTACTAGACGGTAAATAAACTCTACTATACTCGTAAATGAACTCTACTGTACTTGTAAATGAACTCAACTATAAGGTAAACGAACTCTACTATACGGTAAATGAATTATACTATTTAAGTAAATGAACTCTACCATACGCGTAAATGAACTCTACCATACAGGTAAATGAACTCCACTGCATTTAAAATGAACTCTATCATGCTGTAAATGTACTCTATCTGGTTCGCAACGAGTACACGTTTCCGAGTCTCTCTCGGTAAACGTCTTCCATACAGATTACCTCCCCTGTGTTTGTTTACCCTTTTCAAGAGAATCCACTAGGTTTATGATGCCAAGCTGTGACATTCCCAGCTTCGTTTTTTTCTCACCGTAAGGTATCTTGTCAAGAGGTTCTTCTTTTGACTGTTCTTCTCTCTCTGGATTCCTAACAACCCATGATAACAAGCTGAGAGGATCGGATGTCTCCTGACTCTAAATACCCATTTATTCTACAAAATATGTAAAAAATGTCAACTCTATCAAAAAGACTTATTACACAGAATTATCAACTCTATCAAAAGACTTATTAAACACAATTTTATCTGGTTGAGTGGGATGATATGTTTGGTGATGGCTCGGGACACTTGGGTGTCATCGAGGTGAGAATCTTGTATTGGCTTAATTGTATGACGGACAACACCTGAACCTGCACTTGGTGTTTTCTCCGAGTCCGAGTCCACCAGGCTAGGTTGCTCCCAAAGAGGTGTATGCGAAGAGTAACTCTACTATGTCAACTTGACAGTTGGTAGAGTTGTTAATAGTGGTAGAGTTCATTTTTATGGTTTGGTAGAGATGTATTAATCACATGAATTGATTTGTAGAGTATATCAAACAATACACATAACTCGACCAAACCATATAAATAAGCTCTACCAAAGTTAACAACCCCCAACTTTATGTTTATATGATGTTTGTACAAATATGTATGTAATGTTAGCAATTCAAATGTTTGTACATATGGTAAATCAATAAGAGTAAGTCTCATTCAAATAGAGCCTTACATACCGATTTAAGATCCACATCTTTAGGGGCAACTTCGTGCTCTGGATCGCCTTATATGTCTACAACACGATTCACATGTTCAGGAGTTTGATGTGGTGGAGTTGTTTTGACCTCCACCCTCATCATCATCCTCAACCTTTTTGTTTTCCAAGCTATATACAACAGGTTGCGCCCTGGTCTCCTCTAGCCTAAGAATCCTCTCAAGCATGGCTGTATTGTCTGAGGTGTTACGCTCCAACCTAAAAATACGGTAAAAGAACATGGACATGTCTTCCCTGGTTTCCAGCCTGGTCTCCTCCAAACGCAAAAAACGGTCAACAAACACATTGTGATCGTGTCTCATCCCTTTGAAGGCTTTGGTCAGACCTCTAAGAGTGTCAAGCAAAGCACTCGACTCATCTTCCTTCTGTTTTTTCTTTTTAACGACTCTCACCACATCCTTCAAGGAAGAAGAGTCATCCATCTCTTTCTCTTTCTCCTTATGTTTGACCACATCCTTCTGATTTTTTTCTCTTTCACTTTCTTCACCGTCTCATTTGAATAAGCACTATGCTTGTTCATCCTCTCCTTGACATAAGCCTCTGCCTTATCTTATTACTTATGTCCCATAGGGATTCATCTAAACTAGAGACAAGTATGTCTCCAAGCATGGTGTCCACTTTCGGATCTGCAATATTGTCTCGCCAAAGAGGCATTATCTCCAAAGGTTTTGTAGTTAGCTGCTTAAGACATACTTAGTAGACGAGAAAATGTAACTTTATTAAACATAAATTAACTCTACTAAACTAGCATTCAACTCTACTACACATAAATGAACTCCACTAAACTGTCAAAATAAACTCTACTAATACATGAACTCTACTACATATAAACAAACTATAATATACTTAACTGAACACTATACACCAAAATAAACTCTACTAATCGACTCTATCAATCACCTAAACCAACCCTACTACGAAAGCAATTTACATTTCCATTATGCGTGTTTCGTTGCTCCAACTTCACAATTTCTTTGGTTTCAATGGCTTGTTTCTTGATTGGTATCAATCGTAGAATCGAAACGTCACCTTCTCTTTGATCCCCAAATATTTCAGCTAATATGGGGATAGACACAAATGCCCATATGAGAAGTTAGTGCACAAAACCATGTAGAGTGTAAGTGCCCTTTGTGTAGGATGTTTTGATCAATTTCATCAGTTCCCGAAACACTACTCTTCCTTCCCCATGGATGCCTCTCGAACTTCTCAAAATCTGCAACCAACTTAGTAGAACTACAAGAAATCATACTATTTACATGACAACCATATATCCCTACATGAAAAACTACTAGCAAGCCTACCATCTTTCTCTTCTTGAAAGACCACACTCTACATCTTCCCAACACCTCTTTTAAGTATACCCATGTAGGGAATTCACCAACCCCTAAACCCATTTATTCCCAAAGCTCTCCGTGGGCAACATCTGCCACATTAGAAGACTCATCAAAGTTATCGCAATTAAGCTGCGTTATTTCCGCAAACTCGTGTAGAGAAAACCTTGTCTGCCGAAATCCAAAAAACACCCACATCTCATACTTCTTTTTAATCAGTAGTTGATGCATCAACCAATACTGTATATGCCTCCCTGTAAACGTGTAGTCGGAGTCTGCAAGCTTTAGAAAAACGCCTAGGCAATTGTTCTCTTTTATGTCTACGTATGCCTCCTCACCAATACCCTTAATCATATTACTAATGTTTTTAAGATTGTAATAATGGTTAATGCTTCAATTATTCATCACCGGAAGTCCGTGTTTGAAAAGATTCTCTGGGTACTTTTTCTCAGCCATATTTAACGATGAAAACAAACGATAAATATTAAAAACCCAACTCCACTATACGCAAATAAACTCTACTACACTACAACATATCTCCACCAAAATCATATTAATCTTCATTCCAACTCTACTACACTTGCCCTTAACTCTACCAAACTTCCCCTAACTTTACCATGACTCTACCAAACATAACTCTACCAACTCTACTACATTATAACATAAAACATTAATCAACTCTGCTACATGGAAGCCAACTCTACTACACTACAACCTACCTCTACCAAACGTCAGACTAACTCTATTACACTTAACCTATCTATGCCACACTTCACCCTAACTCTACTACACTGAAGCCAACTCTACTACACTACTACCTACCTCTACCAAACGTCAGACCAACTCTATTACACTTAGCCTATCTCTACCACACTTCACCCTAACTCTACTACACGGAAGCCAGATCTACTACACTACAACCTACCTTTACCAAACGTCAGACTAACTCTATTACACTTAGCCTATCTCTACCACACTTCACCCTAACTCTCTCAGTCTAAACCCTCACAACTAGTTACGAACTATATCACATTGGCTCAGACCTGGGACGAACTCTACTTGACAAACACTCAAGAAGAAGATGAAGAACAAAAACCCAAATGTCACGAACTTGACAAACCCAAATGTCGCAAAATCGACAGACCCAAATGTTGCAAAAATGACAAACCCAAATGTCGCCACGAAGGAGAAGAAAAAGAAGAAGAGGAGAAGAAGAAGAAACCAAGAAACTTACCTTTTATAAAGAAGACGACAATAAAGACGACGAGTAAGAAGAAGAAAAAGACAACGAGTAAGAAGACAACAACGAAGAGACGACGTCGACAATGAGTAAGACGACGAAGACGATGAGTAAGACGACAAAGAAAGGAAAGAGAGGAAAACCACTGTTATGTTACTTTTACGTAATGTTTAACCAGATAAAGAAGAAAAAGAAAGTTATGGGTCATTTTTGTTTCAAGGTTATAATCGGAATTACAACCTTTATTCTTTTCTTTTTTGACAACAAAAACTGTTACTGTAAATAAAACAAATTCTTTCTTATAAATGTGAGAATGAAATTACCAGCATAGATGTGATTCAAACTTTATATTATATCACAAGATAATATATTTAATTTTAGAATTTAATTTTATCTGATACATTGGTAACTAATCTTAATCATATAAAATATTAAAGATAATACATTATGAAATGTAAGAGACGATTTTATATAATGTAAAATTTCTAAAACATAAAGTATAATAACATTAATTGTATGAAAATAATATATTGGGTAGATTTTAATGACCTTACATGAGTAAATTTGAAGTATAACCATAAACCAAACTATTACACATAAACTAAGCATGCTACTATTAAGCATCAACCTTCAATAAACATTATACAATATATACAAAAAAAAATCTTTTTGTCAAAGAGAAAATTGAAACTCCAAAAATGAAAGAATAAATTGTCACTGTCACTGTCACTTTCTTTCTTCGCATATTGTAACTTCATCTCTGTAACTTTCTAACCATTTTTTACAAAGGGAAAAAGGAAGTTATATTCTTTGTCTTGCATGGTAATCAGATTCTACTAAATCTATAAGTTACTAGAATCAATTTTGTATGTTTCAATTACTATAATGCTACATTATATACCTATAAATTCAGGCTAGTTTTCTGGAATCATTTCACAGTTCCGACGAACTGACCATTGTTTCCATCAATGTAAACATAAGATGAATCGCATGTGTGCCAAATTAACCCAATATTGTTATTATTTATCTAATTTGTTGAGAATATATCCATATCCTGAAGAACACCGGAATCCGAAAATTCCAATTTGAAATTACTATTACAAATGAGTATTATTGATAATTACGTAGTTTCGATTTAGTACCATTCTGAGATTTCACCATCTTGGAATTTTGTACATTCTTAATTTGGTAAAATTTTCGTTTCTGATTGTGGTAAGCGACTGCTACAAACTGATGGTATATGATTTCATAACATAGTATGTGAAACTTTGTTTAATATGGTTAACAACTCTTTATTAATTGAGCTGTAGAGAAATGCAGATATTGATCAATAAATATTGCCTACGAGTTTTGATCATATCAATATTGATGTTGAATGTATTGTCTAATATGAGTGCTTTATGTTATAGAAAATCCATATATATATTACTGTTATCTTTATTGTATGTCTACAGAACATATTTATAATCAATGGAAGACAAGCTGCCTAAGAGGATGTTCATTACCGGGTGTGAACCTTCGGGGAAGCACATAATTAACAACTAACCTCCGCTATATTGAAACCATCAAGTCCGTGTTGGATGAATAACATTTGAATATGTTAAAGAATTCACAGTTTGGTCCTCTCCAGAAATGGGTAATCACACATTCTCTGTTAAGTTTTTTCACTATATCATGTTTAGGCATCTATTAATAGAGAAGAAGTATAAGTTTAGGTAGATGTATGCTAGCAAATATATTAGGTACGCCATTCAAGACTTTGCAATAGTAACATGGTTGAATTGCGAGAAGACCACCTACTATAAAGAATGGCAAAAGGCTATTAGAAGGGGCATAGCGAATGTCATCACTACTGGGATGAAATCTTGAAATCCCTTTATTAAAATGAGAATAAAATGTCTGCGCAAATGGTCATGAAAGGGAAGACGTATAATGATCCACTAACTCGTTTTAGGCTAGCTTGCCCTGCTCTAGTTGATGCAATAGTATGCCCACCTCTAATGCAACACATGTCTCTAAGGATCATGTTTCTATGTTAGCTGACATTGATGCCTATCTAAAATTCCTTTGGGGTAAGAAATCATTCTTGCTGATTGTTATGAGTGGAAAATCAAAAGATGCAACACATTAGGCACAAGAAAGCTGCGCTATACAAGGGTTTTTTCATGCATTGATTCTAAATACAGTGTGTTGTTGTCCTCAAATTATTGAAAGCAAAGAAGTTCATGAATTACCAATGTTTGAGAGGATCAAAGCCATGTTGAAGCACAACATGATGATCAATGTTAATAAGCTAAGACACTTGATATAAAAGGCCAAATATGATAGTCATGTAGTAGATACTATACCATAGTAGTTCTACATATACATTAATATATAAAATATCTACATATACATTAATATATGGGGAAAAAGTCAATCAAACCGTGAGCTTACCAAAAGGGTCAATTCAAACCACAAACTATGGGACCTCTCAAATAAAATTTGGTCTTTTTCGTTGACTGCCAAATAAACCTTCAACATATATTTGTTTATGTCGTTTTACCCCACTGTTATGTTTTTTAAACGGGATTAATTAAATCCGTTAAACCCAACCTCCATTCCTGCTTGCAATTGCTTCCTCTCTGCTTGATTCTCCTCAGGTTACACATAAATCTTTTTTTAACTCGGTCTCACTCCATCTGCGTGCTCAAAGGTTTTTGGATCTTGTTTTCTCGTTGCTTCTCTTTGGACGAATCTAGTTGAAATCAAGCTCTTTTGTGGCCTTGAATTAGTCTTGGAGTTGTGTAAATAGAGAGGAATCACTCATCGTTTAGTTTAGTTGGTTTTTGCGATAAAAAATTAATTGGAATTATTCGCGAAAGCCTTAAATCTATTTATGATTTGATATATGTAAGTTCAGAAATCTTAATAGATATAGGGAGAGCTATGTTTGATTTAGTCTCTGTTTACTGAGATTCTATTGCTACACGAATTTCAGTTTTCAATTATCATCGTATAAAATTGTGGCTTAATTTTGGTGTATTTGATATTTTTACAGGTAGGGGAGATTTTAACAACATAAGTTTCTGATTTTTCTTTAATCTATTGATAAGAGGGGTAGAGTGAGAGAGAAATGCGTTGAACTGTGTTTGGTTGAGGAAATAACCAAGCTTATTAACGATTACAAAAGTAAAATAATTTGGAAACCAACCTCAAAAAAAAAAAAGCTAAACTCAGAGAGATTTCCCATTCATCAGATGTTTAGATTCTCCAGTCGCTCTCTTGCTCTCTCTGGTTCTCCTTTTGAATCCTTCACTACTGGTTTTGCGGTTTCCTTTGCTGCTGTTTTCTCACTCTTTGAGAATGTTATAGCTCTTCCTATTTCTTCAGTTTCCAGAGTATCACGCAAATGTTATAGCGCTGTTTATTGATTAACATAGATAATAAACTGGGTTTAACGGAGTTAATTAATTCCGTTTAAAAACATAACAGCGGGGTAAAACGACATAAACAAAGATAAGTTGAGAGTTTATGTGGCGGTCAACGAAAAAGACCAAGTTTTATTTGAGAGGTCCCATAGTTCGTGGTTTGAATTGATCCTTTTGGTAAGCTCACGATTTGATTGACTTTTTTCCCATTAATATATTGTAATCTCAAACAAAATGTATGTTGTATTTGTCATACATAATGAATGTTGTGTATCCGCAGGCGGAAGTGAGATTATATATACGTGGGGAGAATTCCCAATTTAGAAATGTGATATTGTTATAAGGTGAAAAGGATAATCCTGAGGTCAATGTATTGGTGGACTTAATAAACCAAGATCATGATTTCGATCATAATAGTTGAGCAGATGAAGTGAAGGCTGAAGATTTTGAAGAGAACGTGATAATAAGCCTCATGCCGGCAGTTGACAGTTATTGACTTTGAGAGGATAGCCGAGGATGTGATGAAAATGTACACAACTCGTATGTAAGGACATTTCGACAAGTGTTTCAAGAAACTACATGATGAAATGATCCTGAAGATATTAAAAGAAGAAAAAACAAAAAAGAATGAGGTATCATTGAAGAAAGAATCATCTGTTGTGGCTAGCAAGTCAAAATTAAGGAAAGCTTCATCCCCTCTGAAAGAGCCCGCCCAAAAAAGGAAAGAAATCTAGAAAAGGTAGCATTATTAGTATATATGTAGTATGTCTTTACATGTAGTATTTTTACTCATAAATTTGTTTGCAGAGCATCCTTCTTTATCGATTAAGCAAGTAAGCCCTCGCCTAGCTAGTAGGAATTCTGAAATAAGTTTAGATGAGGATGTAGATCACATAGTCAAACATGTTTGTTCCAACATTGCTGAAGTGGACGATGAAGCGGAGATAAGTAATCAGCAGGTGTCTTTGATATATATATATATATATATATAGTAATACTACATACATATTAATCTCAGACTTCTTTATATGTAAAATTATTATTATTGATTTTGGTAGTACGAGACGATTAGTCCGTCTCCACGCAATGACGAATACGGTACTTCTTATGAGATGTTTCATGACTGTGGTTCAACTATTTCTCGTCAAAAGGTATTGTTACGGTGATTACATAAAATGAGAATTATTTACAATCATATTGATATCAATTGATTTGAGCAATGTGTATTATTTATATACATGAAATAAATGTCCAGATTATTGGTGAAAACATGGCAGACGATGAAGATATCATTAGCAATAAGGTTTGTGATTTGTTAATACATGTGTTCATATTCACATGAATAACATCCATATATTAAACTAGGTACATGATGGCACAATTCAGGATGGCTATATACCAAAAGACAATATATCCAATGAGAGGACTATTGATGACACCGCATCGGCAAGGGTATATAACATGTTTGAAAATTGATTTAACATAGATATTAGTTAAAACTTTTCATTAAACATATATAGTACTTGCACTTATTGATAACTAACATCTTATCATGCACCTACTCCAAACCCTGATGCACCTACTCCAAACCCTGATGTACCTTCTCTAAACCCTGCACCTTCTCCAAACCCTGATGCAACTCCTCCAGGCCCGGATGCAACTTCTCCAAACACTGATGCACATCCTTTAAAACTTGATACCCCTCCTCCAAACCTTGATGCACATACTTTAAACCCTTCCACTGAAAACTGTGAGGAAGATGTTGAATTATCTAAGGTACAAATATAACTTCCATATAAGGAAAGTAAATATAGAACACAATTGCATATCGTAAGTCTATTTTGTAAATATAGAACATAATTGCATATACTAAGTCTATTTTGTATTTTCAGGAGCACTCTATAAGAGATGCACATGTGAAGACCAACACTAGTGAGGAGGGCAGTGGCAATAATAAGGTTATATACTTTGATTTGTCAAAAGTAATTTGTTATCGATGTGATAAATACATACACTTTGATTCTAAATGTGCGGATCGATTGCTTAAGCTACAAGAAACACAAGAAGATGAAAAAGAACAAGAAACACATGAGGGAGATGACTTGTTTCTACATGATATTGTGTTTCGAAACAAAGAAAATTGTGTACCAAGTAAATTCAAGACAAACGATAAGGAGGGAAACACTTGGTATCTTGAAAATGGAGCTAGCAATCACATGATCAAAGATATGAAGTATTTTTCTGAGACTAGACGAGTCAATCACTGGAAAATTGAGGTTTGGTGATGACTCTCGTATAGACATTAAAGAGAAAGGAACGATATCCTTTATTAATGGAAACATCGACCAAAAAGAGATGAAAGACGTGTATTACATCCCAGATTTGAAGAGTAACATCATTAGTCTTGGGCAAAGAACAGAGGAAGGTTGTGACATAAGAATGAAATGAGAAAATTTGCTTATGCATGATCAAGAAGGAAAATTGATTGTCCAAGCTAAGAGGTCAAAGAATCAATTGCACACAGTAAAGATGGATGTGAATGATACTACACGACTTCATATTTCTAAGACTAGTGAATCTACTCGATGGCACTCGAGATTAGAACATATAGATCTCGAGACAATGAAGAATATGATCAAAGGAGGTTGTGTTAAAAAGGCTTACCAAGGATGAGTATCAATAAAGAGGTATGTGAATCATGCTTACTTGAGAAACAAGTTAGGAAAGTTTTCCCACAAGCAACCAATTTTCTAGCAAAGAAGAATCTAGAGTTGATTCATAGATATTTTTGTGGACTAATAATACCAAACACATCAGCTAGTCATAGGTACATATTTGTACTTATTGATGATCAAAGTAGATACATGTGGACAAGTTTATTAAAAGAGAAAGGAGAAGCATTCAATAAGTTATATGAAATTTAAGGAGATAGTGGGGCAAGAAACGAAAGAGAGGATACAAGTGTTTCAAATGGATAAAGGTTAAGATTTTGTGTTAAAAGACTTCAATTTGTTTTGTGAACAATACGAGATCAAGAGACACCTAACGACAATATGCATGGACAACAAATTGGCTATTGCACTTACTAAAAATGCAGTTTTCATGGAAGAAGCAAACATATTCATACAAGGTATCACTTCATAAGTGAATGTGTTGTGAATGGTCAAATAGAAGTCGAACATGTTCTCGGGGTATTGTAAGTGAAATCCTTTGGTTGCTCGAGCTTCTGGGTGTCTCATGTACCGCTCCAATTATGTTACACTGTGACAATCAATCCAATATCTACTTAAGTTCCAATCTCGTGTTCCATGAGCTTACTAAACACGTAGATTCAAATTGCCACTTTATCCTAGACGAGATCGTATGAGGTGTCATTGCTCCAAGACATGTTTTGTGAGCCGAACAACTCGCTGACATCTTCACCAAACTGTTAGGATGAAAGAAGTTCGAGTCGTTTACTGGCAAGTTAGGTATTTGCGACCTCTATACTCCAACTTGAGAGGGGATATTAGACAATATAAGGTTTAGAATGTAATTAGTTATTAGATACATGTATAGTTTTTTTCTTCAACATTACTGTATCTAGGTCATCGTGTTGTATATAAGGGTAATTCCCTCTACATATGAATTTAAGAAACATTTTAATCAAACTATTTTCTTGACACAATATGAAAATAGCCCAAACATCTAAAAAGCCTTATGTGAGTATTCTGGTTTCCATCCAGACCATAACTGTTATGGAATTTGATAAAAAATAAGTTTAGATGGGGTTCTATTGATTATGTAAACCACAATTGATGTAGCTTTTGCTCAATAAGCTTCTTATAAGCCTGTCTTTCTTAGAAAACTTCTTACCTAATCTAAGATTGTCATGTTAAGTCTCTCAGCTTCCTTCCACTTTGATTTTCTATGTGGACCTTCCACTCAACATATTTGATGTAAGCTTCATCATTTGTTCTCATAATATATACCCACATCTTTCTTGTGTAATCATCCACAAATGACATACAATACTGACTATTAACAAGGTTTGGTGTCATATTGTGTGAACTTTAAAGATCTGAATGCACATACTCTAAAGGTTCCTTTGAGATATGTGATCCTCTCTTAAATGAGAACTTGTGTGAATTTCCTAATATGTACGGTTCACAATTTACTGGCTTTGTGCGAATCAATCCTTTTTGTACAAGAACTTTCATATTGTTGTTACTCATGTGACTAAGCCTTATGTGCCATATCAACCGAAATCTTTGTTGTTGTTGTTGTTGTTGTTGTTGTAACATTGCATTCTCTGCTTTACCATTCAAGAAATATAAATGTGTTTTTTGTAGTCAATTATCATAACTACTTTCTCCTTCCTAAACACCTTTAACTTGTAATGTCAGGATTGTAACCAACAGTTGAGAGTGTCCATCTGTCCTAAAGAAATAAGTTTCCTCCTTGATGTAGGTGTATATCTTACTTGTGATAAGATAAGCATTGATCCATCATGATTCACAAATCTTATTTTACCAATGCCCTTCACTTCACAAGAACTGTCATTACCCATTAACATTTTGCCTCCATCAACTTCTTCCAGATCAAACATTAGTTCCTTTTTGCATGTCATGTGATCTAAACATCAATAATCTAATATCCATTCAGCACTTGATGTGGATTCTAAGACTACTAGTATTTCAAATTTTGTATACTCAGCTTTACACACACTTGCTTCAGCTGTGTCTGTCTTGCTACTGTTGTCATTTGACTTTATTTTATGACAATCTCTTTTGAAATGACCTTCTACACCACAAACCCAACATCCTTTTCCTCTCGGCTTTGACTTAGACATGTGCTTGCTGCAACTTCTACTGTCTTTAGACTGACCCCTATTGTTTGTTATTCCTTGGAACTTCACAATTAACCCTTTTGATTATGACTTAAGTTTGTAAGCTCCTTTCTCAATTAGTTCCATTTCAATTGAATATGTTGAATTAATGATATCCTTCTGTTTGATTGTTTCCTTATCCACATTGTACTTCAACTTATGTACCTAGTTTTCAAACTGTTTAGGAAGGTTATTGATATATTTCATATTTGACGTGCTTTATTGTGTCTAAGTGTGTTTTAAAGTCTTTTAGTCCTTTATTGAGTTTTTTCAAGTCATGTGTCACATTGGGAGAAAATGAGCTATTTTGAGAGAAAACAAGCGTATAGAAATGCAGAATAATGTAGAGACATCATAAGTTTGGATTTATTTGAAAGACTTCCTACTGTTGGATTGAGCTTAAATTTTGACACAAGATACTCACGAGAATTAGCTTTCATTTGGTGGTGTTTAAGGGCAATCAAACAACAAATAGGAAGATATAACGAATTTACTTACTAGACTAGTTCTCTAATCAAGCTTAGGTTTTTTCTAGGGATTTTAAGGAATCAATGGATTAGGGACAAATAGAGTTTAATCTTGATGTTCTTTATCCATAGTTGTTCTTAAATCTTATGTTAGATTAGCTACCTAGCTTATGATCATAAGTTGTTTAAATTACCGAAAGTGCTTGTTAGCTGCTTGAAATAACATAGATGAGTAATTTTTCCTTAGCCAATGAAAGCTGACGGTAAGACAAATTGTGAACGACAAATATCACACCTGCTTTCTAGTGCATATTTAGATCTTTAGGACCAAATGACAATTTATGATTCTAGATAGTTAGACATAGTATATTATGAAATTTTATGAAAACAATATATTATGTAGATTTTATTGACCTTACATTTAATAAGAGTAAATTTGAGAAATAACCATAAACCAAACTATTACTCATAAACTAACCATGCTACAGTAGACCATTCACATTCAATAAAAATTGTACAATATAAACAAAAGACCCTTCTTTGTCAAAAAAATTGAAAAATGCAAAAATAAAAGAATAAATTGTCACTGTCACTTTCTTTCTTCGCATATCGTAACTTCATCTCTATAACTTCCTAACCATTTTTTACAAAGAAAAAAGGAAGCTATCTTCTTTGTCTTGCATGATAATAAAATTCTCCTATATCTATAAGTTACTACACTCGATTTTGTATGTTTCAGTTACTATAATGCTACATTATATACCTACAAATTCCAGCCAGTTTTTCGGCATCAGTTCACAATTCCGACGAACTGACAATTGTCTCCATCAATGTAAACATAAGATGAATCAAATTTGTGCCAATTTAACCCAATATTGTTAATATCTATCTAATTTGTTTAAAAATCTATCGATATCCCGAAGAACACCGGAATTGGAAAATTCCAATTTAAAATTACTATTACAAATGAATTTGATTGATAATTACATAGTTTTGATTTAGTACATTTCTGAGATTTCACCATCATGGAATTTTGTTCATTCTAAATTTGGTAAATTTTCTTTTTTCTGAATGTGTTAAGCGACTGTTACAAAGTTATGGTATATGATCTCATAACATAGTAAGTGAAAATTTGTTTAATTTTGGTTAACAACTCATTATTATTTGAACTGTAGAGAAATGCAAATATTGATCAATATATATTGCCTACGAGTTTGGATCATATCAATATGGATGGTGAATGTGTTGTCTAATATGTATGCTTTATGTAATAGAAAGTCCATATATATAGTATTGTTATTCTTTATTGTATGTCTGCATGCCTAAGAGGATGTCCAATACCACCGGTTTGAACCTTCGGGGAAGCACATAATTAACAACTAACCTCCTCTATATTGAAATCATCAAGTCCGTGTTGGAAGAATATCATTTGAATATGCTGAGGAATTCACAGTTTGGTCCTCTCCAAAGAATGGGTAATTACACATTCTCTGTTAAGTTTTTTCACTATATCATGTCTAGGCAGCTATTAACAGAGAAGAAGTATGAGTTTAGGTAGATGTATGTTAGCAAATCTATTACGTATGCCTTTCTAGACTTTACAATAGTAACATGGTTGAATTGCGAGAAGAACACCTACTATAAAAAATGGCAAAAGGCTGCTAGAAGGGGTATAGCGAATATCATCACTACTCGGGATGAAATCTTGTAATCGTTTTTTTAATATGAGACCAAAATATCTGTGCAAATGGTCATGAAGGTTCAGATGAAAGGGAAGATCTATAATGATCCACTAACTCGTTTTAGGCTAGCTCGCCCTGCTCTGGTTGATGTAGTATTATGTCCCACCTCTAATGCAACACATGTCTCTATGGATCATGTTGCTATGGTAGCTGGCATTGATGCCCACCTAAAGTTCCCTTGGGGTAAGAAATCATTCTTGCTGATTGTTAGGAGTGGAAAATCGAACGATGCAACACATTGGGCACAAGAAAGCTGCGATATACAAGGATTTTCTCATGGATTGGTTCTAATTACAATGTGTTGTTGTCCTAAAATTTTGAAAGCAAATAAGTTCATGAATTACCAATGTTTGAGAGGATCAAAGCCATGTTGGAGTGCAACCTGATGATCAATGTAGATAAAACTAGGACACTTGATATAAAAGACCAAGTATGATCTTCATGTAGTATATGCTATACCATAGTAGTTCTACATATACATTAATATATAAAATATCTACAACATGAATTTTCAAACCAAATGTATGTTGTATTTGTCATACATAATGAATATTGTGTATTTGCAGGCGAAAGTGATATTGTATGTTTGTGAGGAAAATTCCCAATTTAGAAATGTGATACTGTTCTTGGGTGTAAAGGATGATCCCGAGGTCAACTCATTGGTGGACTTAATCGACCAAGATCATGATTTCGATCATAATAGTTGGGCATATGGAGAGAAGGCTGAAGAATTTGAAGAGAAACCAAAAAAGAAACCAAAATCAGGCTAGTCTAATGACCAGGATATTGAGTATGTGTATGGAATTCTACCCATATAGACGATCTACATATTGAAGAACGACCAGATCCTAGAGGAAGTGATAATAAGCCTCATGCCGGCTATTGACAGTTGCCGACGTTGAGAGGATAACCAAGGGTGTGATGAAAATGTACATAACTCGTATGGAAGGACAATTCTACCAGTGTTTCAAGAAACTACATGATGAAATGATCCAGAAGAAGTTGAAAGAAGAAAAACCGAAAAAGAATGAGGTATCATAGAAGAAAGAAGCATCTGTTGTGGCTAGCAAGCCAAAATCAAGGAAAGCTTCATCTCGTCTAAAAGAACCCGCTCCCAAAAAGGAAAGAAGTCTAGAAGAGGTAGCAATATTAGTATATATGTCGTATGTATTTATATGTAGTAGTGTTACTTATATATTTGTTTGCAGAGCATCCTTCTTCATCGATTATGCGAGTAAGCCCTCGACTAGCTAGTAGGAATTTTGTATATGTAAAATTATTATTATTGATTTTGATATCAATTGATTTGAGTAATGTGCATTATTTATATACATGAAATAAATGTCAAGATTATTGGTGAATACATGGTGGAAGATGAAGATATCATTGGTAATAGGTTTGTGATTTGTTAATAATTGTGTTTATATACACTTGAATAACATCCATATGTTAAATTGGGTACATGATGCACAATTCAAGATGGTTACATACCAAAAAACAATGTATCCAATGAGAGGACTATTGATAACATCACATCAGCAAGGGCATATAACATCCATATAAGGAAAGTAAGTATAGAACATAATTTCATATAGTAAGTCTATTTTGTAAATATAGAACGTAACTGAATATATTAAGTATATTTTGTATTTTCAAGAGCACTCTATAATAAGGTAATATACTTTGTGTGTTAACATATATGTTATATGAACACTAGTTAGTAGGTTAAATGGTGATCTAAAATTAATTTATATACATGATGACATTTTACTTGACACAAATATTATATCATCCTCAATAATCAGAGTGCAATCCAAATGGTATAAGTTAGCACTAGTATATTGTGTGCCGAACTCTTATAAGACCATTTGCTATGAATACTACAAACACTCTGTAGATTGATCATTCTCAGATTCGTATTAGTAACTCTAACAGTTTAATTGACATCAATAATTGCAACTAGATTTAGTACTAGATTGAAAATATTTTTACTGATATCAATATGAATGCTTAGACCAACATTCAGCCCATGTTTGGTAAAGACCATTTAAAACAGTCTACACAAGTCACATACAGTAATGAAACTCAAGTTTTTCTGATACCCATGTGTTGTAATTTCATCCATCTTACTTATATATATCCATGTAGTAATATAGTGGAGTTCTAGGCTGTTCCTAATTTACAACCAGAATATAGGTCAAAGACTGTTGAAGTTGGTCAACTACATGATATAGAACCAGCAAACTTCTCAATTGGTTTAACACAACCTCCAAGAATAGTAATACTATGTATGTAGTATTACTGATCTACATCTATTGTATGCCTACTATTACTATATGTTATATTCCAAATGTTTGTAATACATATGTTATATGCATATACTTATATGTATACCCATTTTTGATAATGCAGGCTTCAGAGGTTGATTAATCAAAAAAGACCATACCAACTGAACCAGAACATGATGTTAACCCAGGAAATGATGTGGAAAATATTGTTGATAGTACTATTTAACCGGTCAAGAGAGCAAGCACACACTCGAGGACAAACCCCTTAAAATATACACCATCAGGGGATAATGAAAAGCAAAAGCTCCAACACCGTGGTTAGGAGAAATTAACAGGATTACACAAAACTATGCATAGAAAATGTTTCTCTGTAAGAAATCCTCTTATACATGCATTTGACCCTTTTTCTAACCCCAATTAAGACCAACTCCAAGTTTTTACTGAACTACTCCAAACTGAGAGGTTAGAAAATATATGTATATATACATATCAACTCTACATATATATAGATATATTATATGATTAATGTATTGATAGTACCTCATAATAATATGTATAGTATTTGGTCCATTGATCGAGTTCAAGTCCCTAATACATGCTTCCTCGAAATTATGGAGGGATATTACTTAATTGACGAATTGGTGAGTATCATTTATATAGAGTATGTCTACTTATATAGTATTGTTATATGTTGCAGGCATCCAATGCCATGATTAAGTATGTGCAACTTTAGTGTGATCAATTGGAGCAATGCCGATTTGACTTCTTGCCATCGACATTCCTATCAGAGTTTCATCGACAATAACCTACATTCAACCAGGAAAAAAGCGTGAAAATTTTATGTTGTCATCCACGTCAAGATTTCCACTTATTGGTAGGCCAAAATGGTTTGTGAAATTGGATATTACATATAGCCCACTTCTAGTCGAGAACTGACACTAGGTGGTCTGGTTATTGATTTGAAAGAGAATGTTATCACCATCCTCGCTTGCAACAAGGCATTTCTAACCGAGAAGAAATAACCAAAGTGGTCAAGCTTATCATCCATGGTACAAAACATGATAAAACTACTTGGTACCCCCCAATATTACGAAGTTTCAGCAGGTTCATCATTCGAGTATTTCTGGTTGGACTGCCAGTCCATGTATATTTATATGACATTAGGACTTCTACTTATATGTTGGAATTACAACTATAATTATCGTGGAGCAGCATTCATCGGGAAACATCAAAGAATGTTATTCCATCAAGGATAATTACTTGGACTATGCTGCAAAGAACTATTCTCTTCAGACCTTTGTCACATTTAAACATCCATGGTTCTGAACAAGCTTTAAGTAATGTGTGTTTATAATTATTTGTTATTGTAACAACTCATATCGTGAACTTCTATAATAGTGTTAGATGTCGCTTACTTTTGGAACGATAGTTGTTTTCTTGTTTCTTAACTATGATATCGATGCAATGTAGCTAGTATGTTTATTATTATAATAACTAGATGATGCCCCGTTCTGTACACCAGAAATATGTTTTTGTGAAAATTTAATATGCATTTGTAATTATTTTTATTTATAATATTTATATGTGATAGTAATATGATTTGATTTCTGTATGTAAATGTATTAATTTTATATATACTTTGGGAATAGTTGTTTATTCATTTGGTACTTACAATATTTATACATAGTGTTTTACATAAAACCTAAAAAAAATATACCAAAGGAATATCTAACTATAAGGAAAGATTATGTATTTCATCTCCAATACTTTGCAATGTGACTCAAAGCTTATAGTGTTTGTTGAACTGAATTAATCAAGTTATATTAGAAATCGCACAAGTATTGTTGTTCGTATTTTTAATTTATTTATTGATATTGGAATTGTAGAAAAATGAACGGTGTGTCGACGACTCATCCGACGGTGACCGAACCGAAGATTATCGTTCAGACAAGAAATGAAGTTGTTTTTTTGTGTCTTAACTTTGGTATCGATACAATGTAGCTAGTATGCCTATTATTATTGTAACTAGATGATGCCTCGTGCTGTGAACGAGAGATATGTTTTTGTGAAAATTTAATATGCATTTGTAATTATTTTTATTTATAATATTTGCATGTGATATTTTTTTTCTTTTTTTTTTTATTTGTTTTATGATTTGATTTGTGTATGTAACTTTATTAATTTTATATATACTTTGGGAAATTGTTGTTTATTCAGTAGATAGTCACAATATTTATACATAGAGTTTTACATAAAACCCAAAAGAGATATACAAAAGGAATATCTAACTATAAGAAAACATTACTTATTTCCCCTCCAATACTTTGCAATGTGAGTCGAGCTTATAGTGTCTCTTGAACTCAAAGCTATATTAAAAATCGCACAAGTATTGTTGTTCGCATTTTTGATTAATTTATTGATATTAGAATTGTAGAAAAATGGACGGTGTGTCGACGACTATCGGACGGTGACCGAATCGAAGATTATCGTTCAGACAAGAAGTAGAGTTGATCTTCTAGATGATGGTTATAGATGGCGCAAGTATGGACAAAAAGTTGTCAAAGGAAATCCTCATCCAAGCTAATATTTAGGGTTGTGAGCTAGTGTTTCATAAAATCGAGTCAATAATTTATATAAATTATGCTTTGGTAATATTAGGAGTTATTATAAACGTACAGCGGCGAATTGTACAGTGCGTGAACATGTAGAGAGAGCTTCAACGGATGCAAATGCAGTGATTACAACTTACGAAGGTAAACAGAATCACGACGTCTCTGTCGCTAGAAACGGTACAGCTGCAGTAACCGCAACTGCGGCCGGGACGTTTGGCCAACATCGTATGAGATCAATGTCGGGACAACAACATATAAGTTTGGTAATAAAAAAAATACAGGTCAACCTCCAGTTCTTTTGAGGTTGAAAGAAGAGAAACTCAGTATATAACTTGGTCTAACTCGAGGATTATGGGATTGATTATGAACCGGACTACTTATTGATGACTTGTGACATCTGTGATGTGAATTGAGTGAAGTGCTTTCGACTAAGGAAACAGAGAATTGTTCTGATTTCCATAAACTATAAACACTACAAGAGAACACAGCTTTTACAACTTCAAAATTCGTCCCTAAGGCGTTGTAAAGACCTTTTACAACGCATTAGGGACGCCACATGGTTCGTCGTGTCTTGCACGTCGTAAGGCACAAAACATTGTAAAAACGTCGTAACATAAAGTGGGAGTTGTAAATTCGATGGCAAACTAAACGTTGTTAGTTAGTTGTAAACTTAACAACTAACTTACAACGTTTAGTTTACAACTAAGTAGATTCGAAATCTTTTACAACGTTTTAAAGTCGAAATGTGTTACAACGTATTAAAGTCGAAAACTTTACAACTAACTAAAGACGAAAATTTTACAACTATTTAAGGACGAAATTGTTTACAACTACTTAAAGACGAATATTTTACATCGAATTAGGGACTAAAATTTGTGATTTATTTTTATTAAAATGTGAAATTTAATTTTTTGTATTTAAATAAAAATATGAAATGAATAAATTAAAATTATAATATATAACTAAAATAACAAATTAAAATATTTTTACAAAATTTATTTACAAATTACAAAATATTTTTACAAAATTTAACGGAGTAATTCGTCGAACATGTCAGAGCTACGGTCGTCCTGATCTTCAGCTACCCGCTCGTTCAAATCGACCTCGACATTCTCGGTAGGCCTAATCCCGAGGTTGTGACGTCTAAGCTCCAAAGCAGCAGATGCATGTGGATTGCCCGCGACCAAAATATCCATCATGGATTCCATGGCTGCGAATTTCTCATCCGTCGTTTGCTTTAGCGAAGTAATTTCCGCACGAGAATCCTGCAACTGAGTACGAAGTGAGTTTTCGCCTATCCAGTTATAAGTGACTCTCGGGACATCTTGGGCGGATCCTATGCCAATAATCCGTCCCTTTTTAGTTGGAGCGATCTACAAAAAAGATTTGTCAGGGAAAAAATATTATTTAAATTAAAGTATTTAATTTAATACCTGCTTATAAATTGCGTTGATCTCCGGAGCACTCAATTGGACTGGAGTACCGTCAGTGGATTCCTGGGAAAGCTGCGTTTGACGCTCCTGAACCGCAGCTTCAACCTGGCTATGTAGCAGCTCACAACGTGGATCGAAGAAGACGCCAGATTTCTTCTTATGGGTTGCGGCATACAATTCTGGAAGTGTAGGAATTTGTCCAGTTCTTTCCGCCTAATAAAAAATTTTTAAATTAAATATTAATTTATGTTAATAAATATTATAAATGAAAAAATTTATTTTAAAAAGTACTTACGATTTGTATTGCCACTCCGCCAAAAGGCATTTGGCCCGCAGTGTGCGGCATTGCGACTGGCAAACAGTCAGGGCCAATCGTCTTCCGGGAGGTGGAGCACTGAGCAGCTCTCCTCACAGCTACATGGTCTACCCAGTAACTCTTCAGTCCATCCCAACAAGCGTTGGTCATGAATGTGGGTTTCCCGTCATCTCCCTTCACCTCCAACTCGGTTTTCCAGTTCAAGACTGTGTTAATAAGCCGTTTCATGGCTTTGCGGTTGGATTCTTGTCGGACAGTCTCGTTGATAGAGACTTCCCAATTCCAACGTTGCTAGTAATTAACATAATTAGTTAATTTATTATTATATATCATAGTATGTTGAGTAAAAAAAATTAATGTTAAAAAAAAAATTACCGCAAAAATCTTGAACCACGTTATGCGAATGTAATGTGGTGTTGATTTCTAATTTGGAGTCACCTCCACGAAATAGCTTTTGATGCATTCCGTGATGCTTCGTCCCACTTTGCTATCAATACCGAACCTGAAATTGTTTTAATATATATTATTAGTTATTTAATTATAAATGTTTAAATTAAGTATGTAAAATAAGTACCAATAGGTTCCAGTAGGACGATCGATGTGTAGATGCGGCAAATTCTCGCGGTTTGGTGCCACGAGAATATCCTTAACCCGGTACTGCACATAAGGTGCATCTGGCGGCACCAGAAGGTCTGGATGGACCGCAACATTCGTCGGAGGGGGATCTACGGCCACTTCTGGTGCTGGGGAACTATGCGGTGGTGTATGACTCTGATGATGTGACTGCGTCTCTGGCACAGCCGAGAAAGTAGATGAGGATGCGGTGCCGTGCAGCATGTCACTGTAATGGACACGGCGTATATGCTTACGGGGTGCCATAATTTGTACCTACAAAAGGATCTTCCATAAGTTAGACATTGGATACTACTAAATAATATATAAACTCTAAAGTTTAAATTCAGTATCAACTACATAATTTCTAAACAACCTACATTATTCTAAATCCTAAATTTCCAAAAAAAAAATTGTAGAGAGAAGGGAGAGATGATACCTTAGAGAGAGATTGTAGATTGGGGAATGATGAAATGATGTTGCAAAATTTGTGTTATATTTATAGGGAATACATGGAGTTGTAAAAGAGTTGGGAATTCAGAAAACGTCGTAAAAGAGTTGTAAAATTAGGCTCGAATTTACAACGTATTCGATGTAAAGACGTTGGCAAATGTGGGTTCAATGAACCGTTACGGTACAATTCATTGAGACGTTATGGTGCATTCAAAGGCCTGTAACGGTATAGAGCAAAACGTCGTAAAGACGATGGCAGCTAGCAACGTCTTTACACCGTTTCTGGCTCCCGACTCCTTTACGACGTTCTTTAATAATTTATTATTGTATACGATTTATATATTATAAGATATATAATTTATATGTATATAATATGTATATAATTTATATTATAAGATATACGATATATGTAATATGTATATAACATATTATTTATGAAATTATAAAACATCGTAAAGGAGTCGGGAGCTAGGGACGTCGTAAAGACGTTGCTAGCTGCCAACATCTTTACGACGTTTTTAAGAATTTAATTTTTCCTAAGTGTTTATACATCATATAAGTCATATAAAGTCTTATAAAATATTATAAATCATGTAAATCCTATCAACAATATAAACCATATTACAAATGTGGGATACAAATGATTCAAATGCTCAAAACGTCGTAAAGACGTTGCTAGCTGCCAATGTCTTTACGACGTTTTTAAGAATTTCATTTAAGTGTTTATACATCAAATAAATCATATAACATACTAGTTTGATTTTAGCGCAATGTTTAGCGGAATGTTAGATTGATTTATAAAACTTAGATTGATAATTTTTTGATTGATTTGTAAAATTTAGTTTGATTAAACTTTGATTGCTAAAAGATTGACATAACATATTGTTCTTACATTATAAACTGTAGAATCAATCAGATTCTTCACCGTTACTACCATTTCCACTACTTGGATTATCACTTTCTGCAAACTCGTCACGTTCCTCATCGGCAACATCTTCTTCAGGGAGATCCTCGTACTCTCGGTTTTCCGGATCGATAAGAACCACTAGCTCTGTAGCTTGCTCTGGCACTTGTATCGAAGAACATGATTCTTCCTTTAACAGTAAATCTCCGCATCCTATAATTCGCCCACGAGGTGTGATCTTCACTGCAGCTAACCAATTGATGCCTGACTCTTTGATCCTTGGATATGGGAATGAAGCTAACTTGCTCTGCTTGCGATGCTAAGAGCATCGATGTGCATCACATCCAAATTATGTCGAATCAACAAATCTTTCCAATATGGCAGCTCCCAAAATATACTCTTCTTATGCCAGTTATGATGCCGTCTGTAATAATCCGGCATATTATTAGGAACGTGCCAATTACCCCCTCGAGGAACAGTAGCCAAAGCCCGTAATAATCCATATTTACTTCGATTTCCTCTCCTGATAGATACAATGGAGGGGGATCCTTTACCTTAACTTTACTCCTGAATAGAGTCGTGTTCCTTCGGTAAGGATGGTTAATTGGAAGAAATCGACGATGACAATCAAACCAAGAAATCTTTCTACCATGCTTCAGTTGGAATGCATCTGTTCTCCCAAAGCAATATGGGCAAGCAATCTCCCAGGTGTTGTCCAACCAGATAACATTCCGTACGCAGGGAAGTCACTTATCGTCCACATAAGCACCGCCTTGATCGTAAAATTTTTTTGGGACAGAAAAATCATATGCTCGAACCCCATGCGTCCATAACTGTTTCAGCTCATGAATCAAAGGTTGCAAAAACACGTCAAGAGACCGTTTCGGATGATTAGGACCAGGAACAAGTATACTTAGGAATAAAAATAATTTTTCCATGCACATTCCCGGAGGAAGGTTATAAGGCGTGAGGATTACTGGCCACAAAGAATATTTCTGCCAGACATTCCAAACGGACTAAAACCATCAGTGCATAGAGCAAGGTAAACATTCCTAATATTCCTAGCAAAATCTTTGTGTATCGTATTGAAATGTTTCCACGCCTTGGCATCTGAGGGATGATTAATCTCTCCTTCTGTCTGTGAATGCTCTGCATGTCATCTCATCGCAGCTGCTGTCCTCTCCGACTGATATAACCTCTTCAAATCTATCAGTTATTGGCAAATACCACATCCGTTGATACGAAACCTTCTTACGCCCACTCCATTGTGCCTTATATCTTGGTTTGTTACAGAACCAACATTCTTGTAACATATCATCATCTTTCCAGTAGATCATACAATTATCTATACAAACATCAATGGTTTCGCACGGCA
The DNA here is from genome assembly GCA_023374145.1 of Lepidium sativum. Lineage (NCBI taxonomy): Eukaryota > Viridiplantae > Streptophyta > Magnoliopsida > Brassicales > Brassicaceae > Lepidium > Lepidium sativum. Next base: position 2,313 of record JAKUCM010004406.1, on the reverse strand, counting down.
ACCCAAAACTATAGACCAATTTCTGCGTCTCGTAATATGATTCTGCACAAACATTGTCTTCTGGCAAATACTCTTTGAGCAAGTCAGTCCACATATTCATGCATGATTGAGATGAATTACATTAATATTCATCATTCTAGCTGCCAATGATAATTTAGACATACCTTCTCTACACCCCTCGTAGTGAGGCTGGTTTGCAGCATCTAGCATGTCATAAAACCTTTTTGCATCTAAATTGGGTGCCTCAGCAACTATAGGTTGATCAGTATTAGTTTCCTGAAATGCATCTGTGACCATTTCATGCATCCTATCATGCTCTACACCCCCAAGAATCTCATTCTGATAACCAACATCATGCAAATTACTTGATTCACCTATATTTCCATCAACATTCTTAAAATTACTACTACTTGCTTCATCATTACACGACTGTTATCACCTTCACCATGGTGAAACCATATGTAATAATGCGGTGTAAACCCTCTATTTAATAGATGATTCGAAACAGTTTCTACTCGGGCAAAATTTCGTATTTTTGCATTTCCGACAAGGACAGAACATCTTACCCGATTCAACCGTGATTTCGGTTAGGACTAGCTTGGTGCATGAATATTTCTGCCCAATTCATAAACTCCTTTGTCACGATACCAGCATCATCTCTATGCATATACATCCACTTTCGGTGCTCGAATATATCTCCACCGAAAGACATTTTTTGGGTTTTTCCACAAAACCGTTTTTTTTCCCCTCTACCACGTTTTTTTTTGTTTTTTGATGTTGTGATTAATGAAGAGAGCCTCCTCCTTATATAGGAAAAAAAGTTAACTATGATTTTACAACTTCCCGCAAATTACGAGTAAATTACAACACTTGTACCTAACCATAAATATCTAATTTGAAATTACGTCCTTAAATAGTTGTAAACTACTTAGTCGTAAATGAGTTGTAAAATAGAGACGTTTTAACATCGAAAATTTTAATTTAACAACACCATTACAACTCCAAGTTTAAATTTTATTTAAACCTTTTACGTAACAAGAAAAACATGTTTACCTACTTTGACATTTGATGTTAATTCGATGTAAATTATAGAGGTCGTAAAAGAGTTGCAACTTAGGGACTAATTCACAACGAACACAACGAATTGTTTGAGCAATGGGAAAGCGTTGTTAAGAAGTCGTAAAATACCGACTTGTTTACAACGTAAATTTTTGTTTGTACTTTTACAACTCATTTACGACGAAATTTTCAAAACGTCGTAAGGGAGTTGCAAATACCTCCCTATTTTATGACGTCCCAAAAACATTGTAAAAAATGGTCATTAACACTAATGTTCTCTTGTACTGAAACTATAAAAAAATATTTATTTGTCTTATGAAAATAAAATCGTATACAGTCAAACTTCTTCATAAAAGCTAATACATTGAAACTATATAAGTTTTATGAATTTATCAATACATGATTTAACTAAGAAATCAGATATATTTATCAATATATAATTTAACTAAAAAGAAAATACATAAATTCTGTTCATATACTTTAGACTATATCATTTAAAATACATATTCGTTAACCTATAAAGATGTCACTTTAATATTTGGGGATTATATAACTAAATATTTTTGCTATATCACGTCTTAAAAATGCTATTATATAAAATATATATTAAAAATATTGTCTAATTAATTTGTATTTGTAGATTAACAAAACCCAGATTTGTTAAAATTAATAAATGGTATAGATTTATAAATGTTGATATGCGTAGTTATTTAATATCTCTTACTTTTTTGTTCGATTTATTATATGATAATGCTTTTATTTTATCATAATCTTGGAATATATAATAAATCTTATAATAGCCATTAATTTTAAACTTTAAAACCATCTTAGTTTATAATGAGATATAGATAAGATGATAAATATTTTTTTCGTATTTGATATGCTCGAATCAAGTCTAAATAAAATTTACTATTGTCTTCTATTTCTTTGTTGCGTTATTTACTTATTTACTTGAATTTAGTATCATTTACCATTTTTGTTTTTCATATTATATTTGTTATATATATAAGATATTTAGTTTATCAAAACGTTAATATAATTAATTATTATTTGTCTTGTTATCTAATTTTTTTTTAATGTTGTGTAACTTTTTATTATTAGTTTTAAAATATATTAATATAACATAGTGTTTAAATTAATGCTACACTTTTATTTTTATTAGATAAAGACCTGCGCGATGTGCTGGATTGTGTCGTGGTGAAATTGTTGGAAAGTATTGTATAACTAATGTATTAAGAAATGATAATAAGATTT
>JAKUCM010004405.1:0-26754 GCA_023374145.1 Lepidium sativum | reverse complement strand
CCAAGAGAAGGCGTTTAGCTGACCTTCTAAGTAGAAGAGAGATATGCTGATAGATTACAACCTCTTACTTACCAGATTTCCAATTTCTTCATATTGCAGTAAAAGATATTCCATCAACTCCTACACGCTGTCAGCAGCAAATCACAGACTGCAGTTCGATACAATATGATGATCACCATATGGATTCGGCTCAGTATCTGCAGCATAATAACAACACTGCCAGTGGGCAATGGCAAAGTAATAATAACCACGACCACTTTGAGACCGAGGCAAGTGACACCATTTTCTCTATGTTGCTTTCTCTGATATAGGCGAACGCAAAAATGAAAATTTCTCTCCAGGTTCTATGCCATTACCTAGGACAAACCTCCTCATCAGCTAGTGTCCTATGTATATGCACAAAAAATCTTAGCTTTTTGAGATTACTTTTGCACTTGGATTCCTAAATAAATCCTCAAATCGTAGCTTATTCATTGCTTCGGAGACGAAGTAATCTTAAACTTAATAACTCAAAAGTGAATATAATCGTCAATCTTTTGCAGGACAAGTGCAAAGAGTTGATGAAGCAGCCTGATTCAGAGTGCTCAACAAATCGCGTATAAGAAGAGTGAAGACATCTCTTCACGACTTGTGATTGTTATCACCTAAAATTTAATGTCGTTCTTTCGCCCTCATAAAATGCTTCTTCAGTGTTTGCAGGATTCCAAGGATTAGACGACATTGGTTCAGTTAATAGTACCGGTAATGCCTTCAGGCTTTTTGTTTTTGTTTTGTTTTGTTAAATGTTCATTAAGAGTCTTAACTCTCAAGTAGTAGTTATGAAAATATAATAGTCTCATGGAGATATATAGAGGCTTAGCTCAAATATGAGCGGATTGTTCTACTGATTATCTTACATTCCATAAAAAAAATCAAAGATTGAAGATATTTAGCTCTTGGTTAATTGTTTCAAACTAATCTCTATGTTAAAAACTTTGAATATATAAATATTATTAAGTTTATTTATAATACATAATTACAAAGTACAAACACAAATCATTAAATACAAACCAAGCTTCTCCTTCTGTTTGGCTTGATAGTTGAAGAACAAATTGCGTAAAATGCTTCAAATTGTAAAAAAAGTATATATATATATATATATACAAAGGTAAACAAAGAAGCAAAAGGTAAAGTACTTGCATGTTAAGTAATTTTACAACGAAATATAAATATGTTAATTAGATGTCGAACGTTAGACAAAGATATTTATAAGAGATGGGATGAGTGGACTATAGCATCAGTTTCTGTATTAGCCGTGGAAATGGTTGAAGACGTAAGTTAAAAGAATATATAAGGTTAAGGTGCCTAAACCATACGATTACCTTCTCATCACTCTTTTCCCCTTTGTTTGTGTACTGTCTTTCTTTTCTTCAACCTTATCCAAAAAAGTCTCGTCTTTATTAGATCCCCTTTTAACTATTGCCTGAAGACAACAATACACTGTTGTGTTCTCTCTTGAGCAATTCCTCCCGGTCAAGCCCAGATACGATGACCTCTCGAATCATGGAATCCATGAGATAAGATGATTATGAATATGCCAAAGATATGGAGACTGCAACATCGTGTGAGTGGTCTAGCTCTCTTGAAAGACAGGTTCCAATTTATATATCAGTCAGAAGAAGACTTACAATCGATTGTTAAAATTGGCTATTGGAATTATGAGGATTGGGGAATGGTTGTCTCTCGTTGGGAAGCAACACCATCAGATCAATTTTTCAATCAATTCCCTGTTTGGATCCGGTTATCAAAGATCCCAATAGAGTTTACCTCTGTTGATATGTTCAAGGCTGTAGCTAATTCCATTGGAGAACTGTTGGAAGTTGTAAATTAAAATTAAAATCAATTTTGGTTTTTGGTTCAATTAAATTGATTAGTCGGATTGATTTGATTAAGTGAAGACGATATTTTCTTCTCCTTTCAACGAAAAACAAACAACACCGAGTCTTGTGGGATTCAAATTCAAATTTCCTACATTTGCGGGAAAACCAAGTCTTGTGGGATTCGAATTTAAGTCTCCTCCTTTCACGCCTAAGATCGAGTCTTAGGGAGTTTGAATTCGACCTCCTATTCTTGCGGTAACAAATTTGAATCGATATTTTCGGAAGACTACAAGAAGTCTCATACCTCTATAAATATACGACCCTAAATCCCTTTTTTGGGATTGCAATTTTCAATTCTCAAAAAACATAAACACACAAAACTCAATTCTCTGAAACTAAGTAAGTACTCGAGAGTACAAATAGAGTTTTCGTTCGTCGGTAGTGATTTCAAGTGTTTGTGAAATCAATACATTACTGGTTTTATCCTGGGATTCGATTATCACTGAAAACTGTCACAGGTGATAATTCGAGTTAAGGAAGGAGATTGTTGAATTTCGACTCCAATTGTTTTCCTTAACAACACACTGTTGACAATTCATTCACTATTGATCCGCAGTTCCTTTTTAGGGTTTTACGTGTTCAACATTGATCATCCGGTATGAAAACACAGATCCGTATGTCTATCTACGGGCCAAATCATACAGATTATTATTGAGTTTGAACGAATAAGGAAGCGGTGTTACTCATGTTATTGCCTCACACATGTGCAAGCGAGATGCCATTTGAATCTGGAGAAAACAAATACTAAGCAAACACGAGACGAAGGTACTTCCCTAGCACCTGAAGTACATGTTGAACATGGTAAACACGCCCGGGCTGATCTTACTAAGGGCCAAAAGCTTCGCAAAGATTCTAATACTGTTTCTGGGAATGAGACAATCTTATTGAAATTAAAAGAACTACTAAATAGGTCTTTCTCTTTAGCTTAGATGGTTGATACGCTACAACTCCATGAGTATTTGTGCTCTTTGATTTCCAAACAATATGATAGCCATTTCAATAAAGAAAACACATAGCTTGATAAGGGCCAGATTGTGGAGATTACGTCAACCAAACCGACTATACAAAGCATGGGAAAAACGTATAGTTCAAGGAAGAAATATACGGGACCAAAGCCTCACTTTGTCTCTTCTAATAATATAGGATACAATGAATCAAGCAGTACTTAAAGTGATGAATATCCTAATGTTTCCAAGGCTAGCTGCACTGATGTTAGTCATCCTGGAATCAAATCTCAATCAATGCGGTATCAAAACACCGACGTAAATGGAAACGTCAACAAAATGCAGTGACTATGGCTCGTGTCTACATAAAGAAGCAACAAAAAAGAAAAGAAAAGAGTACAACACTAAAAAGCATGTAACGAAAAAGACACCAGTTCATTTATATGCAACAAACATATTATGAAGGTGAAAGAAGCTCAAAGATAGAACATACAGCAAAGAATGATGAGTCATACTTAAACTCAAGTCCAGCTCTGCCTTCTAACAATCTCCATGATGTTAAAGTCTCCTCCACGACAGGTCTTCAGATGTTGTGGATCAAACCTTCTTGAGAGATTGACTTATTCTCCCTTAGCCTTTAAACTTTAATAGATCTTTTGATGGATAAAGATTTATAACACTTAATCTCTATCTCTTTCTATGTTCGTAAGTTTTTCGTTCTCTCTAATGGACGTAACGATATGTTCCTGTAAGGAAATGAAAACTCACACACGTCCTTAATGATAGAACTGATCTTTGGTTTTATAATAATCCAAAGAGTCACGAACCTCTCTTTTGTTTTCTGTAACTGTCACATTACACAATATATATATACAATTACTTATATGTATTTATATTTAATTAACCATATATATATATATTATAGAGAAGACCAAATAAAATTTAATTTGGTAAGGGAGAAGGGTTATCAATACACCCGGTTCTAATACATTAATAGAAACCGATCCATCACGGTATCATCATTTATATTAGAATCTATAAACTTAATATATGAACTTGATATCTATAAGTAAACCGATAAACACATCGACCATACATAATAGAAAATATTCTTACATTCTCCCACTTGGTCGTTGTGTTGACTTAATGGTTTAATATCTATAATATGAACTTTTATATCAATATCATTAATCCTTTATTATCGTAGTAAAATCAGAACTGATCGAATCATGGCGGTTGCCCATCATTTAACGACAAGTTTCCTTCCATGTATCACAAATCAATTTTAACTTCACTATTTTCTTTCTTTAATATTGAGAGGAACTTGAATCTCAAATACTCATGTCATCTTTAAACAAAAAAATGTATACATATACTATAATGATAACATGTTTAATAAAAACAGAAACACATCCTTAAGTGAATTCAGAGTTTTACAAATATAATGAGCATAGCACAGCTAAAATATCAAGGTCTTATCTATAACACTCATACGCTTTACATGGCCAGTAAACGTCTTGGGTGGCAATCCCTTAGTTAACGGATCCGCTACCATCATGTCCGTCCTAATGTGCTCAAAAGTTACTATTCGTTTCTGTACTTCTTCATTCACAGACAAGTACTTTAACTCCATATGCTTAGCACCTTTCGAGTACTTATCGTTTTTAGAAAAGAAGACAGCTGCAGAATTATCACAATAAATTTTCAGCGGCTTGACTATGTTGTCGACAATCCCAAGTCCTGAGATAAAGTTCCGCAACCACAATGCATGAACTGTGGCCTCAAAGCATGCCACAAATTCGGCCTCCATAGTGGAAGTAGCAATGACAGACTGCTTTCCACTTTTCCAAGATACTGCTCCTCCAGCTAACAGGAACAAGTAGCCAAATGTCGATTTTCTGCTTTCGACACATCCGACGTAATCTGAATCTGAATATCCGATGATCTCTAGGTTGTCGGATCTTTTTTACATAAGCATGAGCTCTTTGGTGCCTTGCAAGTACCTGAGAACTTTCTTTGCAGCTTTCCAGTGGTCCATTCCAGGATTACTTTGATATTGACCCAACATACCAACAACAAAGGTGATATCTGGCCGAGTACATGTCTGAACGTAATTCAAACTCCCAACTACTGATGCATAAGGAATTCTTTCCATTTCTTTACGCTCCAATTCATTCTTTGGACATTGCATTTTACTGAACTTGTCTCCCTTCTGAATTGGAGCTTTTCCTACAAAGCATTTTTCCATGTTATATATCTCTAAAATCTTATTGATATATCCTTTCTGAGACAAACTTAACAATCCTTGTGATCTATCTCGAATAATTTCTATTCCGATCACATAAGATGCCTCACCCATATCTTTCATTTCAAAGTTCTTAGAGAGATATTTGTTTATATCACATAGCATGCCCATGTCATTTGCAGCAAGCAAAATATCATCAACATATAAGACCAATATAAGGAACTTGCTCCCACTGACTTTCATGTAGATACACCGATCAAAAATGATCTCTACAAAATCATATGCCGTAATGATATCATTAAACTTTAAATACCATTGTCTGGAAGCTTGTTTTAATCCATATATTGACTTTATCAGCTTACACACCATATGTTCTTTTCCTGTAACCACAAACCCTTCAGGTTGGTCCATATATACTTCTTCCTCAAGCTCTCCATTAAGAAAGACGGTTTTTACATCCATTTGGTGAAGCTCTAAATCATAATGAGCAACCAAACCCAAAACAATCCTTAGAGAATCCTTCTTAGAAACTGGAGAGAAGGTCTCTTTATAGTCAATGCCGTCTTTCTGGGTGAAACCTTTAGAAACAAGATGAGCCTTGTATCTTTCAATGTTACCGTTCTAGTCACGTTTAGTCTTAAAGACCCATTTACATCCAACGGTTTTGAAACCGTCAGGCAACTCTACTAAGTCTCATACATAATTAACACCCATAGAAGTCATTTCTTCTTTTGAGGCATTTAACCACTTTTCAGAATTGTCACTTTCCATGGCTTTTCATAATGTTTTCTGGTCTTCATCAAGGCTTAAGTCACATTCACTTTCCATAGCGTAGATCACATAGTCATTTGATATGGCAGATCTTCTTTCCCTTACAGATCGCCTTAAAGATTCCTGTGTTACACTACTCTCTCCTTGAATTGTGACTAGTTCATTATCTAATTCGACATCTAGTGGAATTGACACTTGATTGTGTTGTAGTATTGTGTCATTTGACTTTGCTGAAACAATAGGAACAACAACTTGAGGTGCAATGACAGGTGAAGATTTTTCAACATGAACGTCTTTAATGTGCACCTTTCTTTGTTCACCATTCCCACTAGTTTGACCATTCTCAATGAACCGAGCATTACCCGTTTCAACTATTCTCGTACTATGGTTAGGACAATAAAATACATAGCCTTTCGACTCTTCAGGATAGCCAATGAAAAATCCACTGACAGTCCTAGAATCAAGTTTCTTTTCATGTGGGTTATATGGTTTTACTTCTGCTGGACAACCCCAGACACGTAAATGTCGTAAACTAGGTTTCCTTCCCATCCACAATTCAAAAGAAGTCTTAGGAACTGCCTTACTAGGAACCCGGTTCAGTAAATATATTGCAGTCTTTAATGCATATACCCATAATGAAAGGGGTAAAGAACAACTACTTAACATACTCCTAACCATATCCATTAAAGTACGGTTTCGCCTTTCAGCTACACCATTCTGCTGAGGTATTCCGGGCATTGTGTATTGAGCACATATACCTCTACGTTCAAGTAACTTTGCAAATGGACCATGACATTGTCCACTTTCAGTGAATTTTCCATAAAACTCACCGCCTCTATCAGATCTCACTACTTTTACTTTGCTTTCTAACTGCCTTTCTACTTCATCAATGAACACCTCCAGGACATCCACTGACTTAGATTTTTCATGCAGTACATAAGTATATCCATAACGTGAATAATCATCAATAAAGGTGATGAAGTATTTTTCACCGCTCCAAGAGGGAGCATCAAAAAGGCTTCATATATCGGTGTGTATTAATTCTAGAAGTTGAGTACTTCTTGTGGCTGGTTTCTTTGTTATATGTTTAGTCTGCTTTCCTTCAATGCAGTCTATACACACATCTAGGTCACTAAAATTCAATGGAGGAAGAATTTCATTTTTTATCAACCTCATCATCCTTTCTTTGGAAATGTGGCCTAATCTCTGATGCCACAAGTAAGTTGAGCTTATGTTAGATGCACTACGCTTAATGCCTTGATTCTCAACATTAAACAAAGATTCAGAAAAGTTTATATCAAGATTGAATTTATAAAGTGAATCAAACTTTGTACCACTACCATAGAAGTAATCATTTCGATACATAGAGAAAACACCATGTACAATCTTAAAATTAAAACATAAATCGTCCAACCTACTTACGGAAACAAGATTTCTAGCACACTCAGGTACAAAGAGACAACCTTCGAGATCTACATGGCAACCAGTATCTAAGATCAACCTATAAGTCCCGATGCCTTTAATGTGTGCCTTCATCTGGTCCCCCATGAACAAGTACTGCTCAGGTCCTCTTATGGGCTGGATCGAACTGAATCCCCGTTCAATATGAGACACATGAGTAGATGCACCAGAATCCAACCACCAAGTATTTTTAGGGACTTCAACAAGGTTCAATTCAGAACAAACACATAAATCTTATCGAACCATGCCTTTCTTTTCGGACAGTCTTTCTTGAAGTGTCCCATTTTCTTGCAAAAGAAGCACTTCCTTTCCTTTTGGATTTGACTTTCGGGTAGTTTCATGAAAGATTTATCCTTCTTTTTGTCCTTAACACTTGATTTCTTTCTGTTGCTGCTGGCACTTCCAAAGCCTGCGAAAAGAGCAACTTGGTCGTTCAACTTCTTTAATCTCCCTTCCTCTTGAATGAGCATAGCCTTCAATTCCTGATAGTTCCATTTATCTTTAATGGTGTTATAGTTCACCTGAAACTAGCTAAACTCAAGAGGTAGAGAGTTCATAACGAACTGGACCAAGAATGGCTCATCAACTTTCATTCCCAAGGCCGTTAACTTTGATGCCAAGTTAGACATGTGCGTCACATGATAATGGATTGGTTGGGACCAGCCAAACTTTTTTCGTAGTTAGCTCACTCATGAGACTTCCTACAATCTATTTGTCCGCCAATTCTGATTGTGAACACTCCTTAATTTTTATTACAAATTCCCTAGCTTTCTCAATCTTAGGCATAGATGGCTTAATACTTTCTGCCATCGTCAATCTCATGTGGCTCAAACTCAGCCTGTTAGATCGCTCTCAAATCTCATAGCGAGACTTATCAGCTTCAGAGCTATCAACTGTAATGGCTGGAGGTACCTCATCAGTGAGTATAGCATGATCCAAAGACATTACACCCAGTGTGAACCGGATCTGTTCGGACCATTCCTCATAATTCAGCCCATTAAATTTCACGACCGAGTTAGCAGATGCATACATGCTAGATGAATCTGTAATCATTTATACACGCTTACTCGTTAGTGCTTTGAGACTTTTATACAAATTCTTAAATTTTATACAAGACTTTTAAAGAATGTGTTTAAGTAACCTTTGGGCAATACTTAAATACATGCACTCTAAGTGATGCTAGTTTTAGATATATATATTTTTTAATTCTTTTATAATTAATCAAATCACATATAAATCAAATAGATATGTTACCTTTGGGTAAACATACTATCGACTATAATGGAAATGACTAATTCTTTTCGTATTATTAAATATATCAAATGATCCACCTTTGGGTGATCTCCAAAGATATAAATAATAAATCAATTGATCATTAGAACTTTAGTGTCATTTTAACATCTCTTTTATCATAATCAATTATAATTTTACTTTAATATTTACATATAATATGACAAGACCACTTTGGTGATTAACATGTCACATACAATGTAAATATTAAATCTTAATAGGTAAATTTCTTTTATATTGTATTAATATTTCATAATACAATTACCCTAATTTATAAATGCAGCGGAAATTTTATTTATATATAAACATATAAACAAAATAATTCAATTGTATGATAGCATATATCAATATATATATAATATACACCTCATATTATTTTAGGGATCACTGTTACAATCAGTTTCTATCATAATTGATCCATATTCAATTACTGCGGCATTAAATATAACATGTGTTTTAGATATTATACACATAGAACTTTATTGCAATAACAATAATTCGATTAACTTGAATCTTAAGTCAAATTTCATGAAGCCAATAAAACGGTTACAACAATATCCAGACACACCCATGAACATGATTCTTTAATTAATATAATTTATCATCAACAATTTCATGTGCGTATCTATTTGGAAATTGTAAGCCTAATTACATGACGATTACGGTTACTAGTTTCTATTCGTAATTTGATATGAATTCATGATATTTTCATCAACTTGATCCAATTATCACCGTTTAATAAACGTAATGGTTGTTTTGTGATCAAAACATGAATCCTCTTTAAAATCAATTACATTCAAGTTTATCTATGTGAATTAAACAAATCTAGATGGCTCTGATACCAAATATAAGTTAAAATTTGATAATTTCCAAATTATGAAATTTGTCCCAAGTTCTCTGGATTTGTGTTCATTCAACAAATAAACAATTTCTTAATGAAGAAGAAAGACTAACCTTGATCCATTGCTTTGATGATGTTGTGGATCAAACCTTCTTGAGAGATTGACTTATTCTCCCTTAGCCTTTAAACTTTAATAGATCTTTTGATGGATAAAGATTTATAACACTTAATCTCTATCTCTTTCTATGTTCGTAAGTTTTTCGTTCTCTCTAATGGACGTAACGATATGTTCCTGTAAGGAAATGAAAACTCACACACGTCCTTAATGATAGAACTGATCTTTGGTTTTATAATAATCCAAAGAGTCACGAACCTCTCTTTTGTTTTCTGTAACTGTCACATTACACAATATATATATACAATTACTTATATGTATTTATATTTAATTAACCATATATATATATATATTATAGAGAAGACCAAATAAAATTTAATTTGGTAAGGGAGAAGGGTTATCAATACACCCGGTTCTAATACATTAATAGAAACCGATCCATCACGCTATCCTCATTTATATTAGAATCTATAAAATTAATATATGAACTTGATATCTATAAGTAAACCGATAAACACATCGACCATACATAATAGAAAATATTCTTACAGCGGCATCGAAAAAGATCAAATGAGTGGGTCAGGAATCAAAGGTAGTCATTAGGAACAACGGTTCTTATGGCTCCAGAATATGTGTCAAGCAAAAGAAAGATAAAAGAAGCAGAACCATAATCTGTACAAGAAAACAAAAATCCCAAACATTGCAGTGGCTTCCGGTTTGAAGCCGCTACCATCCCAATGAGCATTATAAGCTGGAACTGTCAAGGTGCGGGGGAACACTGAGACAGTTCGACATATTCGGGAAATATGCAAGAAGTATTTTCCATACTTTTATGTTCCTAATGGAGGCAAAGCAAAAAGATGAATACATTGGGAAGTTAAAGGATTTGCTAGGCTATAACAGGATGTATACTGCAGAACCTATCGTATTGACTGGAGGGTTGGAAGTTTTTTGGAAATTTGCTACATGGTAGATGTTGAGTTTGGTGACAATTGAACGATTGACTTGAAGGTTCAACAAAACTCACTACATTTCTACATCTCGTTCATTTACAGGGACCTAATAAGGATTCAAAGAAAACATGTACAGGATAAGCTATTGAACATAGGAATAAATCGTAACGAGGAGCGGATTCTCTTAGGAGATTTCAATGAACTAGTTAGTAATCCAGAGAAGATAAGAGGTACAAGAAGACAAGAGTCTACCTTCTGGGACTTCCGGAACATGGTGTCTAACTGCAAATTAAGCAAGAATTATAGTATTGGTAACACATTTTCTTGGGAATGTTGGAGAGATGGGATGTGGATCCAATGCCGGATAGCCCGATGTTTTGCGAATGGTCATTGGTTTCGACTGTTTCCAAGAACGAGTACAGAATATCCATCGATGTGGGCCTTAGATCATAGGCCAATTATGATGTTCTTTACAGAAGAAAACGTAAGCACATATAAGAAAAGATTGTGTTATGATAATAAGTGGGTATCAAAGCCGGGCTTTCAATATACTGTATTGACCGGTTGGAAGATAAATGACACTAGAGGAGATCTCCCTATTACAGAAAAAAAAGCCAACTGTCGTAGGAAACTATCACAGTGGAAGAAGATAGTGAATACAAACTCTGCATCAAAAATGCAAAACCTAAAGAAAGACCTGGAAGAAGAAATTATCAAAGTATATCCATATCGGGATCGAATGCATATGATTCAAATGTCATTAAGTGAAGCTTTCAAGTAAGAAGAAAAGTATTGGAAATAAAGAAGCAGAGAATATTGGCTAAAATAGGGAGACCGTAACATTAAGTTCTTCCAAAATAACATGAAAAACAAAAAAGCTCGACACATAATCCATATGCTCCTTGATGATGATAATCACGAGCAATTTCTAAAGTTGCTTAAAGAACACTAGATCAAGAATAACTATCTTTGTTGATTAGAAAATATGCTCAAAACTAACCAACAAAAGTTTAATGTTTTCTCTTAAGAAATCATGAACTCGACTTCTCAAGTATTTATAGAGATATCGAACACTTTGATATCTCTTGATAAATCATATTCTAAATAGAAGATAGTTACTCTAAGATCTATCTAGAATCCTAACAAACTCTTCTTATCTTTATAATCTTCTATTCTAAAGATATCTTGAGTGTAGAGTGACTTGAAGATTATCCAACAATCTCCCTTCTAAGCTTCAAGTCTTTGTCCGAAATGTCTTGTACTCCAATAAGACTTCTCATATGCTTAAACTTGATTCTTGCAAGGGCTTTAGTTAGAATATCTGCACATTGATCTTCTCCATGTATGTGCTTGACGACAACTCGACCTCTTTTAGTACACTCTCTGATGAAATGGTATCTTTTGTGTATATGTTTAGATCGACCATGAAAAACAGAATTCTTTGTTAATTTAATCGCTGATCTGTTGTCAATGTTGATCTCAACCTTTTTTGATTTTTCTCCTTTGATTTCTTCCATTAAATCCTGCAGCTAAATTGCTTGTTTTGAAGCTTCAGTTGCAGCCATGAATTCAGGTTCACAAGATGATAGTGCCACAATATTTTGCTTCTGTGAACACCAAGTAATAGGCGATTCTCGAAGATAGAAGATATGTCTTGTTGTGCTTCGACCATCGTTCAAATCTATGCAATGACTACTATCACTATAACATGTGATCTTTGAAGTATCACCTCTCTTATACATCAAACCGTAGCTTAAACTTCCTTGTAGATACCTTAAAATCTGTTTCAACGCCTTCTCATGTGAAACTCTCGGATTCTGCATATATTTGCTAATCACTCCGACTGAGTAAGCTAAGTCAGGCCTTGTGTGTAAGAGATAACGCAAACAACCGATCCTTCTTCGATACAAAGTAGCATCTACCTCAGATTCTTCTTCATTCGTTCTAGACAACTTCAAACCAAATTCCATAGGAATGTGTGTAGCATTACAAACTTCCAAGCCTGCCTCTTTTAAGATCTTTTATGCATAAGCTTCTTGTCTTATGGTAATTCCTTTCTTTGTATGTTCCACTTCAATTCCTAGATAGTAGCTGAGCTTTCCTAGATCTGTCATTTCAAACTTAGTGGACATAGCTGCCTTGAACTCTTTGATCATAGTCATTGAACTTCCTGTGACAAACAAATCGTCGACATACACAGCTATGAGAAGTAATTCAGCTCCTTCTTCCTTTTGGTAGACTGAGCTTTCTTTAGAACACCTCTCAAGCTTAAAAGTCTTTAGAATCTGGTCTACTTTAGTGTTCCACGCTCTTGGAGCTTGTCTCAAGCAACATAGAGCCTTAGATAGTTTGAAAACCTTATGTTCTTCTCCCTTCTTTTCAAAACCATCCGGCCGATGCACATACACAGTTTCGTTCAACTCTCCATGCAAGAAAGTCATCTTGACATCTAAATGATATATCTCCCAATCATTAGAAGCAGTTAAACCAATAAGCAAACATACTATTTCTATCCGAGCCACAGGTTTGAAAACTTCATCAAACTCTATCTTGGAACATTGTGCATAACCTTTTGCGACGAGTCGTGCCTTGTACTTGTTAATTATGCCATCTGCGTTTCTTTTAATCTTGAAGATCCATTTCAAGCCTATTTTCTTAGCACCATATGGCTTGTCAACCAAAGTCCACGTCTTGTTTTTATAGATAGACTTAATCTCTTCTAGACAAGCATTCGTCCACTCTACGCTACCTTTAGCTTCACCATAACATGATGGCTCATCATTGACTAATAAGAGGAGCCTTTCACATTCAATATCTTTCTTCCATGTTTTGTGTCACAACTGGTCCATGACCATCATCATGAAGTAGACCCCACGTCATGTGAAACATTCTTGGTGAAATTGTTTCTTTTTGATTCACTCTCTTCCAACTCCAAGCAGTATTCTCATCAAAAACAACATCACGACTAACCATAGTCATCTTGGTCGTCGGGTTATATAACCGGTAAGCTTTAGATCCTGGCTCCACTCCTAGATGTACCAAGGTCTGACTTCGATCATCTAGCTTCCTAAGTAAAGCTGAATCAATATTTGCATAAGCCAAGCAACCGAAAACACGTAGATGACTGACGCTTGTCTTATTGTTCTTTAAACACTCATATGGAGTCTGTTTCAGTAAAGCTCTTGTCGGTACTTGATTGATCACATAAGTCGAGTGTCTCACACCTTCTCCCCATAGAAAGTTTGGTACATTCATTGCCTCAAGAATGCTTCGTGTCATTTCCATTAGTGTCTGATTACGTCTCTTTACAACTCCATTATGTTGAGGTGAATATGGAGCTGTTAACTATCTCTTAATCCCATTCTTGTCACAAAAATCTTTGAAAGCTTTCGATGTAAACTCACATCCTCTATATGTTGTCAACATAAGGATTGATTTCTCTAAATCCTTTTCTATTTGAGACTTAAACTCTCTAAATTTTTCAAACACATCATTCTTTTCTTTAAGAAGAATCGTCCACATATATCTAGAGTAATCATCGATGATCACAAAAGTATACCTGTTAAACGCTGGTGTAGAAGGACTTATAACCATAGGGATCAGCATGGAGTAGTCCTAAAGCTTTAGAAGCTCTAAAACGTGTTGCCTTTGGAAAACTCAACCTTGTTTGTTTCCCAACTAAACACGATTTCACACGCTTGTTTTTCTCCATCAATCTTTGGTAAGCCATGCGCCATATTGTGAGCTGACATTATTTTCATTGTGTTAATACTTAAATGCCCAAACCTCCCATGCCACTTCCAAGATTCTTCTTATATATTTGCATAGAGACAAACTGGTTTTCCTATATCTAAGAAAATTTTGTACAATCTGTTTGCAGATTTCTTTACTTTGGCAAATAATCTTCCACTAGGATCGTGTATGGTTAAATGATCTTCTTTTATCACATCCTCACAGCCAACATCAGTAGCTTGTCCCAAGCTGATTATGTTACTTTTTAGGCTCGGAATATAGTAGATATCTGTCATGAGTTTTTGCTCCCCATTCTTAGCCTGAAAAAGTATTGAACCCTTTCCTTCTATGTTAACACACGATCCATCACCAAACTTCACCTTACCATTAATCTTTGTGTTTAATTATGAGAAGTAAGCTTTATCTCATGTCACATGGTTGCTCGCACCATTGTCTAAGTACCAAAGTCCCTTATTACCTTGTTTTTCTTGATACTTCTGTGGCACCACCTTCTCCTCATTGAGAAGTGTGACTTCATTCATGTAAAGCGATTTATCCGCCTCCTCAGTCTCATTATCATCATCTTCTTCTTCTTCAACTTTGTTCATCTCTTCCATCCTTTTCTTTCTGGACATACTGAAGCAAAGTAACCCTTTTTATCACATCGAAAACAGATTATATTTGATTTATCCTTCTTTCTTTTGCTTCTCTCTTGTGAGTTTGCTCGTCTTTTTCCCTGAAACCTACCTTTTCCTCTTGAGTTTTCATACTTAGCATTTGAGTAGAGAAGATTTTGTTGAGTGTCTGTGTTGTTATCTTCATCAGAAATTCTTTCTTCAAAAGCTTTAAGTCTCCCAACAATATCTTCAAACTTGTTTTGTTTAAATCCAGAACTTGTTGCAAAGAGGCTATGATGTGAATGAATTTGTTTCTTGGCAAACCGTTAAGAAAATTCTTGACCAGTTTCGATTCCTCAATAACTTGCCCTAACGACGATGACTTTGATGCAGTCTCACTCATCCTTCCTGAGAAAGCATCGATATTCTCTGTTTCTCTCATTTTCATCCTATCAAATTCTGACATCAAGGTCTGAAGCCTCGCTTCTCTAACTCTCTCAGCTCCCAGATTTCTTGACTTGATTGCTTCCCAGATTTCTTTTGGTGAATCTTCCTCTCTAACTTTCGGGTATTGACTGGGTAAAGAGAGTCGTGGCTAGGTGATTTTTATCTTCAATGCTTGAACCAATCTCTACTACATCCCAAACCTTATGAACCTGAAGTAAAACCCATTGTAGAGATGAACCAATCTCTACATACACATTGACCAGACCGTGTAATTCGTGGAATTGAGCATCAGACACATAACAGAGGAATAAACCGAGTCTTTCTTCGTTACCTTCACGTCTTCTTTCATGTCGTCTCCCATGTCTTAAGAACTCGAGTAACAGAGTTGTCAAAGCAAAACCTATAGCTCCGATACCAAATAAAGTTGCTTAAAGAACACTAGATCAAGAATATCTATCTTTATTGATTAGAAAATATGCTTAAAACTAACCAACAAAGGATTAATGTTCTTTCTTAAGAAATCATGAACTCGACTTCTCAAGTATTTATAGAGATATCAAACACTTTGATATCTCTTGATAAATCATATTCTAAATAGAAGATAGTTACTCTAATATCTATCTAGAATCCTAACAAAATCTTCTTATCTTTAGAATCTTCTATTCTAAAGATATCTTGAGTGTAGAGTGACTTGAAGATTATCCAACAGTTTCCAGAGGGATCCAAGGGGGAAGTCGCATCTAATGATTTCCACAAGATGTTTACAAGTGCCAAACCATAAATTATTGAAGAGTTACTTACCGATTTTGAACTTAGAGTTACAGAATTCATGAACGAGCAACTTACATCACCGATTATTTATGTCGAGATTAAGTGAGCAGTATATGCAAGAACGGCGATAAATGTCCTGGTGCATACGGTCTCTCAGCAAAATATTACCAACAGTGTTGGGATATTATTGGATCTGATGTTACCAGGGATATCAACAAGTTCTTGGAAACAACAATAGTCTCAGCTGAGTTGAATTTCACCCAAAATTTGTCGTATACCAAAGGTTTCTATGCCGAAGAAAATGACTGATTTGCGTCTGATTAGTTTATGTTCCGTACACTATAAGATCGTGGCTAAGATTCTCTGTTCTGATTGAGAAAGATCTTCCAAGCATTATATCTGAAAGACAAGGAGGTTGATAACATACTTATTGCACATGAGCTTATTCACGTACTTAGAACCAACAAGAAGAATTTAACAAGCTACATAGCTATTAAGATGGAGATGTCTAAAGCTTATGATAGAGTTAAATGGGAGTTTCTAGAATGTCTACTCATGAAGATGGGATTTACAGACCAATGGGTAAGGTGGATAATATATTGTGTGTCCACTGTTACATATATGGTACTACTTAGTGATGACGCTTATGGCTTCATCGAACCTGAAAGAGGGTTAAGGCAAGGGGATCCTCTATCACCCTTTTTATTTGTCTTTGTGTTGAAGCCCTTGTTCACATTCTAAGCCAATCAAAAGCAACTAGGAAGCTTCACCGAGTTAGGGTAGCATCACCTAGTTCAGCCATTCATCATCTTTTGTTTGCCGATGATAGTCTCCTTCTGTGTAAAGCTGATCCTAATGAATGTGAGGAGATCAAATCATGCTTGGACCTTTATTAACAAGTGATGTTCCTCATATTTTGTCGGTTTTGAACTCATTATCACAATTATATTTGGGAAATTTTTCAATGTTTTATTGAGATTTCAGGTCAAAAACGTTCAGAGTTGGAATCATGTTTGAAGGTGGACTTTGGAGAGGTTTGAAGCATTTTCCATCATTTTCCACGAAAGGAAGGACCGATCGATCTATCAAGGATCGATCGATCATTCATCTCAAAGGATTATGCGCATGATCTGAAGAATGACTTGGTTTCTGATGAGATCGACTCATCATCCAAGGGATTGATCGATCGATCGCCTAGCACTCGATCGATCCTAGCCTTTCGCAAAAACCTAATTTTGCGATTTTCAACCATTGTTTTGGGCCCTATAAATACTCTTTTGATATTGGAGAACGAAATTTTACAGAGTTTTGAGAGTTTGTAAGCTAGGAAGAAGATCTCTTCATACTTGAGAAGAATTTCTGAATCCTCTTTATTCTATCTTTATGCAATTTCAATTTCAGTTCATCATGACTTGCCAAATTCGTTGTTCTATGTTTGAGTAGATCTTAGATTGGATCTAGGGATTCTAGGGTTTTAGAATTCATTGTTGGGGAATAAATAGGATTGATTAGTATATGATTCTCCTTCTAATACTCGAATCTAATGCATAGATTAGCATGATCACCTAGTCAATGATTTTAGGTTGTTAACCTTCCAGAAGATTGTTAAGAACTAGAACTAGATTAGAAGAGCAATTTCTTCACTACCAACGAGAGTTGATGCTAGGTTGGATTGTGGGTAATTGAACCCAAATGATAAAGCCTATTTGTAATCTGAAATCAATGAGAGTTAGGACCTTTAGGTTATCGATAAAGGGATAGATTCAACGAGATTTGATTTATCTTTACTTATGTTCAAGCCGAGAATAAGATTAGAGTAGTCTCTGAATAGTTTCCCTGACAAGAATTCTAACTCACGAATGAATACCCGACATCCGATTGTCTTAATTATTTGATTACATCCACATCTAAGTTGTTAGAATTCACTCCCTTTATTCGATTGGTATAGTTTGTGATTCAATAGGAATTGAGAGTGTAACTTGGTTCTTCGTGGATTCGATCCCTAAATACTATTTCGTTTACTGTGCACTTGCAGTAGGATATAGGGTTAAAACTCGTAGTATCAACAAGCATCAGGTCAAGTGATAAATTATGCTAAGTCTTCGGTTTTTTCCAGTACAAAGGTCAAAGAAAGAAGACACTAAACAAAGAGCTAAACATATCTTGGGGATTGAAAAGGAGAGTGGCGATGGAATGTACCTTGGGTTGCCTTAGTGCTTCACAGGTTCGAAAAGAAAGTTGTTGAGTTTCATTCATGAGAGACTTAAAGCAAGAGTTCAAGGTTGGTGTGCAAAAACGTTGTCACACGGAGGTAAATAAACAATGCTTAAGGTTGTGGCAGCTTCACTCTTGGTGTATGCTATGACATATTTGAAACTACCGGTTCAGACTTGTAATAAAATCACCACTATGATGAGAGAGTTCTGGTGGAGAGGTAGAAATAACACTAAAAAAATCTCATGGGTTGCGTAGGATAAACTGTGTCGTAAGAAAGCAGAAGGGTGTCTGGAATTTCGAGATGTCGGACATTTCAATTAGGCTCTCCTGGGTAAATAAGCTTGGAGGATTCAAAGCCGACCTCAATCCTTACTCGCTCGAGTTTTGAAAGGGAAATATTTCCAAAATAAAGCCTTCTTAGAGTGTGATATTGGAGTACGACCATCTTTTGGTTGGCTGAGAGTATATATATCGGCAACTGTTACAAGAAGGCCTACTTAAGAAGCTGGGAAATGGACAATCAACAAGGATTGCTAAGGAGAAGTGGGTTATGGATGCCATGCCCAGGAAACCGAGGTTCATTCATCTAAACAGATGGAATAAACGTAAGTTACAAAACTTGTTCTCGGCACCAAACATTAATTTGATAGGCCAACTAAGGCTATATCAGTTAATAGAAGATAAGCATGTATGGGGCCTAAACATATCAGGGAACTACTCTACAGATAGTGGATATCAATTGGTTGAGGCTTTGGCTAACCCGCCTGTGAATCAATCACCATTACAGAAGCAAACATGGACACAACTTTTAAGAGCTTGTACCTCACGAAAAATTTGACATTTCATGTGGAAAGCTCTTGCAGGTGCCTTTGCAGTTGGTGAAAGATAACATTCGAGAGACATACCTTAAATAAAACACTATCTTCAATGTGATAATGTTATTGAATCAATCAACCACATACTATTCACATGTCATATTGCTCATCAAATATGGGAGAAATTAGATATAAAATTTCCTCCTCAAGGTTTCTCTACGAAGTCCACGTTTTTGAATATTAATTACCTACTGAGATGCCACACAAATAAAAAGGTCAATCAAAAGATCAGAGACACCATCTTGTGGGTTTTATGGATGACATGTAAGGCAAGTTATGCCCTAGGTTTTTGAACAATCTCGATAGGATCCGGAGAGTATTGTCAAAAGAGCTTTGGATGAGGCACAAGAATGGATTATTGTTAATAAACCTTCGAGCAAGGAACTTGAGAACCCTTCTAGACAAGTAAATACAAAGCATAACTGGAATCCTCCTCAGATACAATGGTGGAAGTGTAATCTAGGTAGTGTTTGGACTCGTCACTCTTACTTTAGTGGAGTAGCCTGGCTATTAAGAGATGAAACCGGACAAGTCATGATTCATGGTATAAGAGTTTTCTCTAATGTCACTAACAAACTGCACGCTGATATATTGAGCCTATTATGGGCAGCAGAGAGTATGAGGTACACGAGATAAAACAAAGTTATATTTGCAACAAGTTCTATTGAGCTTTTTCAAACCTTTCATAGTCCATAACTGCCCGCAAATTTAAAGTATACCATAAGAGAGGTAAACAAGCATTTATCTGCTATTCAAGAATGGTCATTTGTACTCACCAATGTGGAGCAAAATCAAGTGGTGGAACCTATGGGCTTTTCAGTCACAAAGGATCATCGGCATCAATCATACATTGCTAATAACGAACGTATAAGGTTGCAGAGCAAAATCCTTTCTGAAGCATCGTATATTGTGTGCAGATAGAAGATCTATGTGTTCGTGAATTCATTCCACAAGAGCACATCTTCGAACATTTACTCATTATGCAATTTATGTTTGAAAGTGTGTATACTTGCACACGGTACTATGCTTCGACCAGTTGGCTATTGAATAAATATCTTTGAGGGAAAAAGAAGAATTTATAAATCAGTAATCTTGAAGAAAGTTTCTTTGGTGGGGACTAACTCGGTCATATAAACGACGACAACATGAGTTTTCTACATTCCCACGCAATGAATTAGATGTAGACAAAAGCTTTTTTTCTTTACATTTTTCATATACATTCAAAATTGAATTTACCTTCTTTTAGTTTTATTTTAAGTTATTTTTCTCTATAAACTATATCTTTTTATTTTCTTTTTGTGGATGAAAATTAATCGTTCTCTATTTATTACTTTTGATTGGTTGGTCCATGGAGTGTTGGTTGTTTGAAATAAAAAAACTATAAAGGTAATCGATCGGGGGCATAAAAGATGGCAGACATGGTCCCATTCGAATTCATAGTTGGATCCAACTATCTAACATGATCAGTTTATGTATATATGCTTGTAAATTAAATGTTGTCAGAACAAAGTAAGTAAATAATTGGCATAAGGACTTCTAGGGAGTTGCTTGAAAAGGGCATGGATTTTTTTTTAAAAAGAAACGTGTCGACTTTCTATGTTTGTAATGACTTTATTTACACCTTTTGAAGATGTGTGAATCATATGATAATCTATCACGTAATACTTTGGTATTGGATGGAAAGTAATTGTCCTACGTAATATAATTTCAGGTTTAGTATTAGATTATGTCACTTTAGCTGTTGACAGTAAGAAAAAAAAGAAAAAAGTGGTATTCGAACAATTACGTGAAAGTGTTATAATTAATCATATACATCGCGATCGATTACGCTCATAACAAAACTAAATTTCATGGAATGTATATGTTTTTTTACTTGTTACATTTGAGAAATCTCTAATAACAAGAAACAGCGGTTGTACACTCCATATTTAATCACCTCTAAAAACAAAAATGATATTTTGTACGATATAATTCTAAAGATACTTGCCTGTTTTTTTTTGGCTTTTGGGTATAGTCAATCGAATCTGAGCTAATATTTATACACTATTCAAATCCAAACTACTTGAAATTTTTTTAAAAATTTTTTTCTTTTCGCAATGGCCCTATTTCTCCACAATACTTGAGACTGATAAGTTGATGTCTCATATTTTTTTAATTTGCTCGTGACTTTGTATGTAGCATGATATATATTTATTCATATACGATAAAATGTGTAACGTTAATTATTATACGCAGGAATTAATGAAAGCTACAAGTTAGTTACAATCCCGATAAGTAATTTGTAAAAATCTAAAAGAGTGCGGAAATCTACGAGGCGTGTGTGGAACATGAAAGCGTCAGTTCTGTACAAATCGAAAGACTTCAATGACAAGGAGATTTTGCCAACAAACAACCGCACGTGTGTTGTTTCTTCTTCATTTGTTAATTTCCACTTTTACCCCTCTTGTTTTTATTATATACTACGATCAATTAAGGCAACGAATTATTGTTAGAAAAAAATGAAAAGCAAAGGTAATAATAATATTGTTAAAGAAAAAAAGAATATGTTTCTGTCGACACAGAAATACGAATATGTTTGCAAACGGCATCTAGCCTAGTAGTAGTTGGTAAGTCCATTTAAGACAACATATTTGCATAATCTGGGTTCGAGTCTCTATACCTACATTATGTAGGAATTTGGTTATTGGCCCGACCAGTTGTGATCCAACATAATTTGCCGTTGCAAAAAAATACGAATATGTTTCTTTCATTACTAAGATTGACGAATTTCATCTTTCTACATTGCATACCATTTGAATGGTTGTAATTAAAATGATTAATTTACGGCTGCAAATTTTTATATTGTAACTTGTAACAGATGAAATAAGTTGGACCAACCCTTTATTTCTTTTCTATCTTCCTCTTCCATTTTCTACCCATTAATTTCAAACTTATGCATTGCCCAAAATTCAAGTTATAGTTTTTTATTTCCGTAAATCTCTAAAGATCATATGATAATTTCATTAGTGGCCATTTAGCTTAGCTCAGATTTGACCCACTTCTTTTTCTCCTTGCATGGCTAACTTTCTTCTTCCTAAGTTTATTGTCACATCAACACCCAATTATATATTTTCTTTTATATTAAAATCTAGTTTCCTCTTTCCAAAAAAAGAAAGAAGTATTTTCATTTCAAGAATATAAGTCGATAGATGGATGATGTTTTTGTTAATCTTCTCATATAATTGATTTGACATTAATCTTATTTTAAGTTTATTAGTTTTATAAAATAATTTGTTAATAATATGATTTTGATACTTACACCAAATCGTTATATAGACCAAATAAATTCAAAGTAAGATTAATGTCAAATCAATTATATCCATAAGATTAACAAAAGGTAGTTTTCTATAAACAAAGTATAATTGAGTATATTTTTTTCAATGATGGAAAGTTGTTAAGATTTTTAAATTCAATTATCAAGATAATAAAAAAAATAAAAATTTAAATTTGAATTATATGTTAATTTTATGAAACACATCAACAAAACTCCAAAAATAAATGTTATGCGGTTTAATAAATAAGATGTACGAGAAAAGAAAATAATGAGTCTTAGTGAGTAAATCAGATTCGGTTTAAGAACTCGGTTTAATATAGTGGTTCAAATTGCTTGGTTGAAGCCGTTAATGCACCGAAGAGATTTATATTTCCTGATGAACTACTTCTTCTCATGTTTGATATTTCTTTTTCTCCTTTTATTGACTTTCCAAATATCCAAAATCCAAACCAATTCCTTTCTTTTTTCTTTTTTTCTTTTTTCTTTTTTCTTTTTTTTTCCGTAAGAATTTTTTATTTTCTTCACCAAATAATTTGTCTCATTCGTAAATCTTTCTCTGAATTTGTGGGTTCTTTTTCATATATAGTGGATTCGATGATGACAGATTCTATTAGCATAAATTGATCAGAGAGAGAGAGACGTAGAGCTCTCTTTATTATTTC
Organism: Lepidium sativum; assembly: GCA_023374145.1. Lineage (NCBI taxonomy): Eukaryota > Viridiplantae > Streptophyta > Magnoliopsida > Brassicales > Brassicaceae > Lepidium > Lepidium sativum. Next base: position 3,581 of record JAKUCM010004405.1, on the reverse strand, counting down.
TGGGTTTATTTGATTGTTTATGTGTTCTTGAGAAACTTCTGTGATCGTCTATGGATGATTTGTAGCTAATTTAAATTCAGAGAAAGAGAGAGATGGGAGGTTGCGTGTCTACGCCTAAGAGCTGTGTAGGAGCAAAACTGAGGTCAAGTAGACGAAGAAAGAGTCGTAAAAGACGAAAATTCCAAAGAAAGAGAGCCGTTGTTTCTTCTCGTCTGTCTGACGGATCTGCCGACAATCTCGATCATCATCGTAACTTCTCCATTCCCTGTTCTCGAGGTCTCCATTCTTATCTCTCTGTTTCTGATTTTTTCTTTTCTGCATTCGATTGAATTTTATCCAAATTTTGCGTTTTCTGGTGATTCCTTTGCATCAATGGTGGATTGGATTGTTAGTTTTTCTCTAATTAATCATTAATTGTACAGTTTTAGTACCTGAATCTTTCGATTAGATTCTGATTTTAATCCTTTGTAAAGTTCACTGTTTGTGATTATATCTTTATTAATCAAACTGCAAAGTTTTTCTCTTTTATCCCTTTAGTGACCTTTTATCTTTGGTAGCTAATCAAACTTTCTCAATGACTAAATCTCTCGTGATTTTTGATTGATGTTATGACATTTAACTTTGGTAAAGCTCATGTGATTTAATAATTTGAATAGTTTGATTGATATTAAGAGAATTAATGTTTGTATTCTGATCCAATATTCGATGTTTTCTCAACAGCAACCGGCGAAGAAGCATGGTTTGAGTCCAATGTCGCATTTGAAACAGACTGTGATGATGATTTCCACAGTGTCCATGACGGTATAGTATTGTTCATACTTAGTTCTTTAGCTAGAAGAAATGCATTTTCTCTTTGTGTCGATCTTCATTTCTCGGCTTTTCCATTTTTCATTCTCAGATACATTGTCTTTAAACGGAAGTGAGCGTGTATCAGTCTCGAGTACAAAAACCACATCATCAACAGGAGATTCTGACTCGAACGAAGTTATGTCACAATCTAAATCAGACGGTGACTTAGATGACACAAAGCTGCCTGATTTAGTTGATTCATCTGCAGATGAAGGACTCTTGGAAAACTGCAGGATCTTACCGAGTACTTGTTTGCCTTGTCTGAATCCAACACCTGTTCCTTCTATTGAAAAGAGAAGGTCTCTTAGCTCTAGCCCTCCTACTTCGAGGAAAAAAGCGTCCCTTAGACTATCTTATAAATGGAGAGAAGGCCATGCTTCAGGAGCCTTGTGTAAGTATATATTGCACTTAATTAATTGGATTAGCGGGTTGATATCAAAACAAGAACTCACATGTTCTCTCGAAAATTGTAGTTTTGTCTAAAATGCAGTTGAAGAGACCAATAGCAGGTTCTCAGGTTCCATTCTGTCCAATTGAAAAGAAAATGCTCGATTGTTGGTCAACTATTGATCCAAATAGTTTTCGAGTTCGTGGCAAATCTTATTTCAGGTAAATCATTGGAGATACCAGTCAGATTTTTCTTATGATTGGTTATTTAACCATCTTTACAAGAAGCTATAATTTGCTATTGGTAGGGAAAAGAAGAAAGAGTTTGCACCTAGCTATTCTGCGTATAATCCTTTTGGTGTAGATGTTTTTTTATCGGAACATAAAATAAAACATGTTGCACAATATGTCAAACTTCCCGTTACTACCACATCAACCAAACTGCCACAGATCCTTATAGTAAATGTTCAGGTAAATTTAGTTCTGCTGATAGTCAGTTTTCTTTCCTTCTGGAATTTTCTGTCATTGTTTACTTTTGATTTATGTTGGAACAGATTCCGTTGTATCCAACTGCAATCTTTCAAGGTGAATCTGATGGAGAAGGAATGAACATTGTTTTATACTTCAAACTTTCAGATAATCATCCAAAGGAACTTCCCCTGCATTTTCAAGAAAGCATTCGGGTAAATTAATATCTTGAGTCCTTAAATTTCATCTTTCTAGCTCTGTTCAATGCTCTTTGTATTGAATCCATGTATTTTTTCTTTCTCTTGGTTAATTGCTGCAGAGATTGATAGATGATGAGGTTGAGAAAGTTAAAGGTTTTCCTATGGATACAACCGTGCCTTTCAGAGAACGGCTTAAGATACTGGGACGTGTTGCAAACGTAGATGATCTTCATTTGAGTGCTCCAGAGAAAAAGCTTATGCAGGCTTATAATGAGAAACCCGTTCTTTCACGTCCGCAGCATGAATTCTATTCGGTTGAGACCAAACTCTTTTATTGATCTTTGATTAGGAGTATTCTTAATAACTAAACGAACTTGGAAATTTTACTCTTTGCAGGGAGAAAATTACTTTGAGATCGATATAGATATGCATAGATTCGGTTATATATCCCGGAAAGGGTTTGAAGCATTCATAGATAGACTCAAGATCTGTGTTCTTGATGTTGGCCTCACAATTCAGGTAGATTTTGTTAACAACCATTGTTGGACCGGAAAATCAGATGGGATTTGATCACTTATGTTGAGGATTTGTATGTATGAACAGGGGAACAAACCGGAGGAGCTACCGGAGCAGATTCTATGTTGCGTCAGGCTAAATAGGATTGATTTCATGAACTATCATCAATTGACTCAAGAACTCCAGTGACTAACAACATTTTTTCTTAAAGCATCCCTTTAGAACCCAATGAAAAAGGGTGATGATTTTCAAGTGAATATATAAAAAGTTCGAATCTTTAACCCAAAGCATTGTCTTCTCATCCTATACTAGTATTCAGCTTACACGGGCAAAATTATTTAGAATGATATTTTATCGAGATATAATTCAAAGACCATGGAAACATAATAATTCTTTGTCTTTGATTTCTTATGAAATTTTGATTGCAATTTTCTTTATGAAAACATAATAATTCTTTTGTCTTTGATTTCTTATGAAATTTTGATTGCAATTTTCTTTTTTACGGAAGCTTGTATCATATTTTTACTCTTACCACTCTTTGTCTTTTAAATTAAGAATTAATAGAATAGTCTAATTAGATACGTTAATTACTACAATAATCGATAAATATAGTAGATAAATGAAATTATTTGTATTTTTTATGACATTAGTATATTATGAAAATGCCATTTACATTAAAATTTATTTTGATTTTTGTTTGTTTATAAAATGAAAATTGAAAATTCAAAACGGTTAACAAATTCAAAAGAAATTTAACAACTTCATCTATCACAAAAATCATATTTTTCTCTCCCGAACCCTAACTTCTCTTCACCTGCATCTTCTCCTCTGTTTTTCGTCACAAACCCTAACTTATTGTCACGAACCCTAATTGTGACAATGACTTGCATATCCTCATCAAAAAAGTAAAGTGGGAATCTCTGGTTTTCGTAAAATGGCGATGTCATTAACTTTTGAAGATAAATGCTTAAAATTAGAGATATTTATTCGTTGACATGGGGTTTGCAAGAGTCCGAGTTTGGATTTTCGAAGAAAGTTTGAGTTTTTGCGAGATTTTGTTTCACATAATGTAGGTTTGTTTTACATTATGTAGGTTTGTTTCACGTTATGTAGGTTTGTGTTATATTATGTAGGTTTCGTTTCACGTTATGTAGATTTGTT
>JAKUCM010004404.1:0-10835 GCA_023374145.1 Lepidium sativum | reverse complement strand
AGTTGAGACTTGCATTGATGCGATTGCTAATTTATTACAGAGGTGCAGAAATTGGTTGCACGACTTGGATTACCATATGAAATGATAGATGTTTGTATCGATAATTGTATGATATATTGGAGAGCGGATTCAGATGCACTACAATGTCATTTCTGTCGTAAACCTCGGTTCATAGAAAGTAGTGGTAGAGGTCGGGTCTCATATAAGCGAATGTGGTATTTACCTCTAGCAGATAGGTTGAAGAGGTTATATAAGTCAGAGCGTACAACAGCTGCAATGAGATGGCATGGCGAATATAATTCACATGGGGAGATTGCACATCCTTCAGATGCTAAGGCATGGAAATATTTTCAATCTAATTATCGAGAATTTGTTGGGGAAAATAGGAATGTATATCTCAGGTTAAGTACAGATGGTTTAGTCCGTTTGGGAAACACGGGAGGCAATATTCAGCTTGGCCAGTGATTGTTACACCATATAATTTACCATCATCGATGTGTATGAAGTCAGAGTTCTTATTCTTAACTGTCCTTGTTCCTGGACCAGAGCATCCACGAAGATCACTTGATGTATTTTTACAACCACTCATTTACGAGCTGAATAAGTTATGGGAGTGTGGCGTAGATACATATGATGTATCATGTGGGATAAATTTTAAGACGAAAGCAGTTCTTATGTGGACTATTAGTGATTTCCCTGTTTATGGGTGGACAACACATGGTAGGCTTTCATGTCCTTGGTGTCAAGATAACACATAAGCGTTCCAGTTGAAACATGGAAGGAAGACATCTTGGTTTGACTGTCATCGGCAATTTCTTCATAAAGATCATCCATATTGGAAAAATCATAACACTATTTACGAAAAACCTGAAAGTGATGTATGGTCCACCTTCGGAACCAGATGGTCCATCGATATTAAACCAACTAAGAGATTTTGGTGCTGAGCGAACTGCAGATTGTGGTGGAATTGGTCATTCTCATGTTGATGGTGTAGGGGAGTATCACAATTGGCACAAGAAGAGTATTTTTTTGGGATTTGAGGTACTAGAAGAATAACCTTTTGCGGCATTGTTTAAACATCATGCACATTGAGAAAAATGTCTTTGAGAAAATAATAAATATTGTCATGAACGTGCCGGGGAAAACAAAAGATAATCTAAAATCTAGATAAATATTGTGATAGAAGATCACTTCATATACAAGGGAACAATAAAGTTGGGCCTTTCCGATATTCTGATTGGATGTTACATTAGAATAATAAAAATTATTTGTTTAATTTCACTAATTTAACGTAACATGTTGCGAAATAGGAAATGTTTTTCAATTGGATAAAACACGATGTCAAATTCCCTATGGATTTGCATCAAATCTGCGCAATTGTGTTGATAGTTCAGAAGGAAAATTTACAGGGATGAAGTCATCATTGCAGGTAGATATCAGATGTTTCCTTTTGTATTCAGTTATCTATTACCAAGAAATGTACACACATCGATTGAAGGTACACATGTGAAACCTTATAAGAACTTGACATTTGTTATTTAAAACATTAAGTGTAAATTTATATTTACTACAAATGCAGGTATAGGGGCTTTTTCATGACATGTGTTGCGCACCCCCAACTGTAGATTGACAAAATTTGAATGAGAAAATTCTACTTATTTTGTGTCATCTTGAAAAGATATTTTCTACATCGTTCTTCGATGTTATGGAAAAAATCCATATCCATCTCCCAAGATACCAAGTAGTTATATTGTTAAAAATCATTTTGACCATGGATAGATTATTTAAAATTTGATGAGTCTCTATGTTTTGATGTAGAGCTCGGAGGGCCAGTTCAGTATCGATGGTGTATCCATTTGAACGTTACATGCTCCAACTAAAGAAAAAATGTTAAAAACCTTAGTAGAGTGGAGGGTTCCATTGTTCCACAAAGCATCAACGAAGAAATGACAAACTTTTCTTTAATGTACTTTCATCCGACAGTGCAAACAAAGAGTCGAAGACCACCTCACCATGATGATGGTGGCGAACGCCCAATATATCCAATGTTTGCTCCCCATATATTTTTGCAAATCGGTCGATTAAGTGGGAAATCAAAACAAAGAAAATTAAGTATTGCAGAGATAAACTTTTGCACATGTATATTGCTAGTAATTGCGATGAGATTGACGAGCTAGAACGGTGAGTTATTATATGAGCAACTGAGATATATTTCATCATATTTGCAATGGTCACAAAAAGATGTCTTATATGGAATTTATGTTCATGATAGTGTATACATGGCACAAATAAGATCTGCTTATCCTCACCACTCTAAGGAAGAACTGTATGGTAGAAAAGATGACGAGTTCACAAAATGGTTATAATTTTATGTAACTATTTTTAAATTATTATTTTCATTGACTAGACTGTCTTTAATCCTCTCATTATAACTATAGAACTTATGTTGATTATAGGTTTTGAACGTTCCGCTGAATGGTCAATCATATCCGACATAGTTACAAGAGTTTGTGATGGGTCCTCTAGCAGTCGCAAATTCATATGCAATGTACTGCACTCGCGGTTACGCATTCAAAATTCTTAGAGAAGGCATGAAAATACCCACTTCTAATTACGGTGTTTCGTCTACGTCAGGGGACACAATATATTATGGTGTACTACGGGAGATATTGGAAGTCCGTTATCCTGGACTTTTTGAATTGAAGTGTATTGTTTTCTAATGCTACTGGTACGGTCATACGCTAGGTACTGGTGTATGTGTTGATGAGTTTGGTATCACGTCTATTAACTCAAGACAAAAACTCCAGAAATTTGAGCCTTTTATACTCGCATCACAGACAGATCAAGTTCGCTATATTCTCTACCCACAAATCTCGCACAGAAGAAACAGGTGGATAGTCGTGGATCAGAAAATGATCCAATGCAGCAAACTACGTCAGGGACAATTGGACCGCTTGAGATTTCACTCGGTATTGACCTATGTGTGGATATGACCCAGCATTTAGATGTTATTTTCCATGATAACTCAAACGAATAGATTGGAGAGTTTGGTCATAATTCTGCCTCGAATTTAAATTTGGGGTGAGATGCGGTCGGATCGAATTCTGATTAATATTATGATGTTGTGTAATGATAAGCGCAAGATGTTCTATAATCATAATATGTTGCGTACTATAACATCATCTAGTTCGTCTTTGAATTGTAACATGTGGTCTAATCATAAATAAAAATTGTAATAAGAAAAAAGTAAAAAAAAAATTCAAGTGGTCGGTAGTGGTCGGAAATTACCAACCGTTTCTGACCGTCTTTGGAGGGAAACCTTAGCGGCAAAGATTCTTGGTCCTGGGAACGACGAACACACTTCGTCTTCTCCATTACTCTCTTCCCCGCTCTCTTCTCTTTCTTCTCCGTTCGCGCTCTGCCGATTTCCGGCGAATCTTCTCCTACTGCACACTTCGTCTTCTCCATTAATCGTTTAGCATTCCACTTATGGGTAGAGCCTCGCCTGAATCATGTTTATTTCGTCCAATCCCACCTAGATATGTGTTTCATTCCGCTCTAAACGTTATTGATCTTGGTGGTTTTGGTGTTGTATGATTTTTATAAATTTTGGCTTGATTTTGGTGTTGATTGTTGTTGTTGATTATAACCTACGATTTAAGAGGAATCATAATATTTTTGGTGTGGAATCGATCCTAGACATGTAATATGTTAGAGGAAGGAATTTTGATTTTTTGGTGCAATAATGTTGAACGTTTTTTGGCTCAGAAAAATGATTTTTTTTTTTCAGAATTATGTTTTGACTTTATATTTCACTCTACATTTTTATTATTGATTTAAGATCAATCATACTCCTTTTTTGTCTCGGCTTAGTAACACATATTTGTCTCGAATTAGTGGTCACCTTCCAAAACTCGATCCAAGTAACGTAAGTCCTTGCTAAGTTTTTAATTAATATTTAATTTAATTCAATTTATTTTTACATTAATAAAATATTTAATATTTTCATAGGTTTCATTATAATAAAGGGATTAGGAAATTAATTTTGCGGATGATTCACCATCAGCTACCCTTTGCGTATCCTACATACAAGGATTTCCCGCAAACTTTGAAGGAGAATTGGTTCAAACAATTCACAGTAATGTGTTATTTAGTTTCTCGTACATTTTAAATTTTTACTTAAATCTAATTCTTTAATAATTCAGACTAGTTTTTTTTGTAGCAAGACTATAACTAGGACGTTGCGTTGACTATGCGGGTATGGGAGGAGTTTGACAAGAATTGAAGCACCTCGTACAAAAACAACATCCACGAGTGGAAGAAATTCTGGAAAGGGGGCAAAGGCGAGGTTCCGATACATTGCAACCCCGAACGCTTTAGGGAGTTCATCGTCTATTGGGAACGCGAAGAAACCCAAGAGGTGGCGACTAGGAACACTACCAATAGGAAAAGCGATCGAGGAGGATTTGACATCGCTACCCACAACAACGGTGCTTAGATGTATGAGCAGCGCTCTCCCATATTGGTACGTCACAAGTTAAATCACTTATTAACATAATTTCCTTTAAATTTATTTACTAATACAGTAAATTTTGATAAGGCATCACAACTTGGAGAGGAACCAGATTTGTTCTTACTCATGGAAGATACGCACACGAACAAGAAGACAAATGTGGTGGAGGACAAGAAGGTCCTCGACGTCCTCACAAAAGTTAGACGAAAGCGGGACGACATCCTAACCCATCGAAGTCAAGACGGCGAAGGCAGCTCTTCTTAATTGACCTGAGAAAAAATAGACCAACTCGTTACTGACGTACTTTAAATCTTTAAAAAAATTTCTAAGAATAATTTTTTTTACCGAGAAATTTTTTTTTTACAGTCGACTTCTCGTAAAGGTCGTCCCTTCGGTCTTGGAAACCTCGTTAACTCTGATGGCTTCCCTACTCGTGTCGCGCAGAGCCTTTTATCACAACAAGAGCGGGAGGAGCTGACTCAATTACGAGATAAGCAAGAAGTGATGGAGCGTCGAATTCAGGAAAAAAATGCCAAATTTTAGGAATTTGAGAGGATGCATAAGGAACAGATAGTGGAACTCGCAAAATTCCAAGTCATTTTTCAGAGCTTCTCATCCCTCGGGAATTCACTTTCCGATACACATCCTAGGAACTAGCCGTAATTTATATAACCAATCTATTTTATTGTACATCTTTTGTATTTAATCGTAATTGCACTTTCGATTTTGTATATATTTTAATAATTTTTTGTTAAATAAATTTACATTATGTAACACAGCACACGCGGGAAAAAAAATTTCTACTTACAGGGTGGTCGGTAGTGGTCGAAAATTACCGACGCCTACCGACAGTTCAACGGTCCGTTCAAAATGGTCGGAAATATTCGGAAATTACCGACAGAATTTGACGGAAATTTTCTATAGTTTTCGACAGTACATTTCCGACAGTCTTTGATGGGACTTTTCGACTACTTTCGACGGCTGGTTTTCGACCATTATCGACAGCAACCTTCCGATGACAACTGACAGCACTTCCATTGTCGGATATTAGTTTCCAGCCATCTCAAACCTACAACTTTGTTTTGGTCAATACCCGTCGGATATTGCCATTTTTCAACCGTTATTGATGGATTTTACTGTCAAAATGCGCTATGCATTCTTGTAGTGGTTGAAACTTAATCTTTCTTTTGTAATCCTGGTCACTTGGGTGGTCCATTTATGTCCCCAAGGAGAAGTGGAATTGGCATTTCCCCTATGCCACACCAAAAAAGCCAATTTGAAAAACTACATTTCAAAAAAAAAATTATTCTTTTGTCTATTTAATTTTAGTTAATTAATTTGGTATAGGTCAGTTTACGTTTAAAGACCTTCTTTAACAGCTATTCTTAACATAATTTTTCAAATATATGAACAAAAAGAATGCTAGATTATAACAAAATATTTCAATTAATTAAGATTTTGAGATTAACTTGGTTTTATGAACTTAGATTGTGGTCATTTTATTCTCATAGTTTCAAAAACCTTAGAAAATGTTTGTCTAAACCTCTATAAATATAGATTGTAAGAGTTGTTTAATATTTACTTAATCGTATTTTTTATTTCCGAAGAGGCTTTTTGTATTTCTTTTACTAGTGTTGTCTTTCATAAATATGTTTAATTTTTTAGAAAAATAATTGATTGTATTTCGATAAATTGACTATATCATTTTGGTGAATAATATAAAAAAATTATAAATTGGAATTTTTTCATTAATGTAATAGTGTATACTTTTAGTGTATATATATATATATATATATATATTATCTATAACAAAAAATAAATTTTATAAGTCACATTATTTTGTTCGCCCTAAGATTCTAATAGATTAAGCACGGCACTGCTTGGGTCCCTTATAGCGAACTGTTGGACATGTAAATTGTTAGATATAAGATCAATGCTCAGTTTGCCAGAATGTGGTGGTTTAAGTTTCAAGTGAATTCCAAATTTATAACCTCACCAAATTTACACATTGAAGTTGCGGCCCTAACAGGTTACTAGCCGAGGTTGTTAAATGGCTGAATTAGTAAAATAGCCTAAATCCTTAATTTAATTGAGTATGTAGCATATGTATTGAGATAATTAAGAGAATATCATAAAGCCATAAAAGTTTAAAATTTTATCACTTTAATTTTTGGTGTTCAAAATTAAAAACAAACAAAAAAGAAAACTTATATGGGGAAGATGATGAAGATGAAGGGGAAAAAAAAGAGGAAAAAAATTATGAGAAGGGAGAAGAGGGAGAGTTGGGGGATGAGTAGGAAGAGAAACATGAATAGGAGGAAGAAAGAGGGTAAATAGAAGAATAAATAAATTAAAATAATGAGATTTATAAAGAAAATTATCTATAAATTGATGGTTTCATAAGAAAACAAATATTCTATATCAATAAACATAATATATATATTAGTGTTCTACATAAAATTAGTTAATAGCATGTTCACTTTTTGTAAAATGAATTGTTCATCTTTTAAAATCTGTCTTAGAATATGTAAAAATATATCTATGTTGTTAAGAGAATTTTTAGTTTTAGTTTTTTTTTTATTAAGATATATTGTAAATATAGTTAGAGAAGAAGAAAATGAGTGAAGAAGAATAAAAAAACAAATATTAAATAAAATATATATAATGGCAAAATATTGCTATACTTAGGATTTTATGCTATTCACTTAATTATCAATTACTAATTTATATGGTCATTTCTGCTAATTTCCCTTGTTAAACCCCTAGTAAGAACATAATACTTATGAGCTTTTTACAATAAAAACCATCAGCACTTAACATATATGAGCTTAGATTGAATCCTTAAGCACATATATAACATATGTATGCGCTTATATCTATCCTTACTCACATAATACATAGGAGCTTAAAGTAAAACCTTAAACACATAACATATAACCAAACAACAAATACAGACAGACAAAAGAACCCAAACATAATCAAAGCTGACAGATGTTGTAGTGGCTTAAGCAACCTAATCAAGCCTTCCAGTCTCTTCATTGAACAGACTCCTAAGTTGCTCAAAAATCAAACGTTGAAGACGTTGTGTCCATCAAAGAAGTACCTGCCTCGTCAAATGCCGTAGCTGCTTGAATTAGCACGTCTGCTTCTCCGCTCTCCTTCAGCAGACTCTCCCACCAGTTGCTCTCTTCATTGCTTACATTGTTCAAAACCCTATATTTTTCTTTATCTTTGGTAAATGTGTTAACATCTCCATAAAAAGCATTGCTACTACAAGTAATAATATCATCAATCTTGGTGATTCCGCAAATCTCAAGTTCAGGCAGGCCGTTGTTAGAAAAAGATTGAGGTTGAGGCTTCATGACATGGGATGTTGTGGACCCTGAAGATTTAGGGTTCCTCTCCCCCATTTTGCTCTTACTAGACAGGTCCTTCTTCTTACTTAAATTGGTGTTCCAGTAATTTTTGACATCATTAGCAGTCCGACCAGGTATTCTACCAGCAATCAATGCCCACCTAACCATTGTCAACGATATTAGTTATTGTTGAATCATGAACTAAGTTAATGTTGTTTAAGAGTTAAACCTGTTTCCTAGAAGCTTATGAAGACGAAGAATAAGATCAACTTCATCAGAGCTAAATCTTCCCCTTTTGATATCAGGCTTCAAGTAGTTTAACCATCTTAGCCTACAACTTTTTCTGCATCGACTCAGCCCTACAAAATCAATAATTGACATCAACTGAGAATCTATGCATGTTTGTAATATTTATGATCTTAAAACGAATGAAGCGTGTCAATTAACTAGTGAGAAACAAAGATATTAGTGGTACATTATATGTGTATATAACATATACCAGTTCTTAAAGGAATTTGATACCATTTTCCTTCTCCATACTTATCAATATACTGCCTCAAGATAGTATCTTCTTTGGCAGTCCATGCACTTCTCCTGAACCCAGTGTTAGAATGAGCCACCATGGAGTAAATGATATATAGATTGAGAAGATATAACTTTGAAGTCAATGAATAGTGTATATTGGCTTTCCAATCTTTGTAGGGCTTATTGAGGGTAAGGTGTGTGTACACATATATATAAAACTTTAGGGCATACCAGAATGACGTGCATATTTAATATCCACATTTTAGTTGCTATAGCTTAATTCGTATTTCCCTTTTTGTTTTGAAATTCAATATTTGTCGAATATGAGATGGAACCTAGAGTAATAATATATATGACACGTCCAATATATCCCCTTTATAGTATTGTTATATTTGTCAGTCCTATCATAAATTTTCGTTCCAAAAAGAATAAAAAGAAGTATTATCTCAAGCAAATAGACCCGCAATCTCATGAGATCTAGAATAATTAAGTAACATGTATTAGTTAACTTATTTTACATTGTATTCAATATAAAAAAAATCCATAAAAGTTTAACAATTGCATTTTTTTATTAATGATAACTGCATAAAAATGTCTTTGGTAAAATGGTTAAATTCATTAATGTTGTCTTTCTCATTAGAATTCAATTTTAGATAGTTGTGTTATCCCCATGTAATTTTGTTTTAGGAAATTTGGATATATATCGAATTTTGTTGATTGAATTGTTGGAAAAAAATCATTGGTAATTGTATTCCAAAAAATATTAGTTTTTTGTAATGTGGATGTTTTTAAGCAACAACACGTAAACGAGCTTTTAAGAGGGAGCATATTTCAGAGCAAATAATAGGAGCAGCAGACTGTAATAATATGGGAAGACTTTACAAAGTGTATGTCTGTGAGATCTGCATTATTACTAACATTTTGGTTAATAGTTTACCGTAGTTCCAACATATATTAATTGTTCTTTAATAAGGTCATCTATATATAAATGCTTTTAAGTAATAGGACAAAAGGTTGGTAAACTTTGGAGAAAGCATTACTCTAATTATTGAAAACAGCCAAATGTAACATAATGTGACTGATTGACTCAATAGCCATAGACGGTAACGATTGGAACGTGAGATACCATGAGCCTAGGATCACTGCGCGGGTCGGATTTTATGGTCATCTTCTTCTTCTTGTATTTATATCAACAAAACTAAAAAATTTAAGCATACTTATATGAAATTGTGTAAACATACTATAAGCTGAACAAAGGTTTTGAAGCTAAAATGTTCTCTAAACGAATGTTATATCTAGTAAAGAAACTATATATTTAAGACTTAAACAAACAAAACTATATTTTAGAATTATGCAAACAAAACTATATTTTAGATTTTCTTACTGTTATAATTATGTCTTCCTCTTTTTCTTTTACTCTTTTCTTATATTTAACTGTTGTTATTTATTGAGAAACAAACGCTGCTGCAATCATACTATTGTCTTTGACTCATAGAGACTGCAGGCTCGACCAGGACTTCCTATCAAAAACATTGATCTATATATTCTAGAAGATATATTCTAGAGAATTTAGGGTGAATAACAAATAAATTTTGTCTAATTAAGTAACTAGCAGTACCTAAAATCATAGGCTTGTTCATTTTTTGTACCCTAATGTCACAGAAAAAAATATACTGTTGTGTATACGTACACATATTTTGCAGTATCAGCTAAAACTCATATTAACAGATAATTGTTTACCCTCTAATATATATAGAGCATGTTATCCAATTATATACAAGATAATCGGTTTAAAATTATGGTCTTGTTTTTTCTGTAATCGATGGTGACTGTGACCAATAATTATCATCACATTATATTTTTTTGATAGTAGTTAATCTATTGACCACTAATTATGTCATTGGATTTTTACCGATCAGTATTGTTGGTTAACTAACAAGAAAATAGGCATAGCGACCAAAAGATATACTTTTCTGGTACGAAAAAATACGTAAAAAGCCTTTTTATAATAAAATATTCCAAACAAATTTTTTAAAATGGGAAAAAAACAAATATTCATAAAAAATAGGTCAAAATTTGGTAATAGTTGTGTAATTATTAAAAATCCATCCATAATTTTTAATTATTAATAAATAGACAAAACAAAATTATGTAGTATTTAGAAATTTAATCTAAAAAATTTGAAAAAAATATATATATTATATTAAGTCATAGCGACCGCAAAGAAAAAACAATATAGCAACTTATCACTGCAACAACTAAAAGAACAATGCAACAACTGGTTGCAGCCGCTATAAAATTAACAAAAAAAAAACTAAGTCTCTGACACGGTTGCTAGTTATATTCAGTGTCGCCAAAAAAGCACGAAAAACCAGGACTATGAAAAAGTGTTGGACAATAGTTTAATTTTGAAAAATCTTCTATAGAATTTGGCCTGGGCA
>JAKUCM010004403.1:0-25618 GCA_023374145.1 Lepidium sativum | reverse complement strand
TCTTTTATGCATAAAAGAGACTGTGTGATTTAATATTTGGGGAGTGTTCTAGAGGTGTTTTTAATTATGTTTATTGTGATTCTTAGTTTTTGATTTTTGCATAATAGATCATGTATTGAATTCATAGTAAAATTTCATTTAGATTTTTCATTTTCAGCATATAAGGCATAAAAAGTCCATAAAATTTTGAAACAATTTTGAAAATGAATCCTCAAAAATAGCTCATGTAATTGCATTGCATTCATATAGAATTGAGTCAAGAATTCTGGGAATTATCTTGTTAATGATAGATATTCTTGTTAGGTTGATTGACTAGTAACCATAGTGAACTCTTGGACTTGTGTTTTTTCCCCTTAGAAAGCTGCTACGCAGATCTTTTGCCGTGAAAACATGTGCTTTGTGTTGTGTCGAAAGGACCTGGTTTGTTTCCTCCTAAGTTGAATATATTTTTCTGACCTATGGTCTTAAGATGTATTGAATTGTTTCCTTGCTTGAGTTTAGCTTGACATAAATTAATAGGGGAATCTTCTTACAATTTAGCTCATTCAACGATGCCAAAGGTGAACAGAGAATGTGCATAAACATATACATTTTCATGTTTCACTGGGAAAGTTGAGGCAAATGGGACATGAAATAAGCTTTTCACATTTGTCGATCCCCAAAAGGAACATGAATCAAACCTCTTATTTGAGTTATAATCTTAAAAACATGAGTTTGGGAAAAACAGAATTAAAACAAGAAAATATAAGTGTGTTGAACCGAATAAGTCATGCTAAATTCAAGGAACTTGAATCATATGTTCATTGATCGATAGTCCCTCTTGAGGCATGCACCTTTAGAAATAGGATTCAAATCTTTGATTCTTAGAGACCAACTAATTACTATGGATAATTTATTTGGATGCTATGCCTTGATGCAAGTAAATTGTTGTCTTTCCAATAGAAGAGGGGTTCAATAGTGGATAACAGTTTTTAGCATGATGAGTTGTTTTTTGAGATGAAATTGTTAGCAACCTCTCTTCCTTCTTAGTTATATGCATTTGTTTGAGGGTAAACAAATACTAAGTTTTGGGCAGTCGATATGTCTATATTTTAGCAAATTTTAGGAGCATCATTCAGCATGTTTTGCATCCATATTCATAGCATTATCACAATTTTAGAGTCCTTTTAGGTTCATATTTCATATTTTGCATCTTGTATATCATACATGTGCATATGGAGTGTTTATTAGGTATTTTGGAGTGTTTTTAGACTATTTGGAGTTGAAAATGAATTCTTAATGCTTATTTCAACTTAGCTACTTGAAATCTGATTTGTTGGATTCTTACACCTATCAAATGTTTGTTAAAATGCTTGACTGAGCCTAGATCTAGAATTTGCTCAATTTGCTCAAGAGATTGCTGGCTTAGGTTGCTTGTTGGCATATAGTATACTAAATCTTCACGCTTCCGTAATTTTAAGGTCGCCAATGAGAGTTGGGTCAAACCAATTTCATGTTTAGTTCAATGTTCATGAGAATGTCTTTGATATTGTTCGACCATATTGCCTAGAGGTCAGATTTTAGGTTGTTAAGTAAACTGTTGCAACCCTTAGTGA
This sequence comes from Lepidium sativum, assembly GCA_023374145.1. NCBI lineage: Eukaryota > Viridiplantae > Streptophyta > Magnoliopsida > Brassicales > Brassicaceae > Lepidium > Lepidium sativum. Next base: position 24,023 of record JAKUCM010004403.1, on the reverse strand, counting down.
AGCATTGATCATGATCTCACTCCTCAAGAACTTTTTCCTTTAATCGCATGTTATCTTATTGTTCTGCTTTATTTTCATATATTGTTTTGTTTTTAGCTTATTTCTCTGGTTTGTCTTGCTTTGTTTTTCATTTGCTTACCTTTCTTGCTCCGTTTTGTTCTGAGGTTTTTTTGACAAAAAATTTTATCATATAGATTTGGATTTGTTGATGTTTATCATAGCTTAAGTGTTTGCATCATACTCATTGGTTTGATACCTTACTACAAGGATTTGATAACATAGACGTAAAAATCTTGTTATCACTGTCGTGTCGATTGTAGATCTGAAAGTGAAGCTTGTTGACTCTCCACATATTGTAATCTTGCACTAAGCTTCTTGAATTTGTTTTTCAACTCATTGTGGGAAGTATCCATCCTTGTGTTCACCTCAACAAATTTTTGAGTCAATTCAGTAGTTGTAATCTTTTGACCCTTGAAAATCTCCTCTAGTAAAGACATAACATCAAGAGATTGTGTAAAGAGCTGCATAGGTACATTCATAGGGATGAGTTAGATTGGATCTTAGACGGAGAGATTTTTGCTCGTGGGAGTTTCTGTAGGGGTTGTTTGGCTTGTAGTTGTTGTATGGCTTATGATCTCCTCCTTATTTATGTACAAAGCACACTTCTACAAAAAAATTATTTGTTGCATCTTCAAACTGTTCCTCCTCTGACACCATGTGTATTTGTTTCTGATGAACCGAGAGCAATTTACCCAACCGAGAGCAATTTACCCAACTTGTTCCTTCTTGGTGTATGGATCTGAATCAGCTACCCTTCTTACACTGTTGTCGGAGTCACCATACTGTCCATTGGCCTGCGCAAGGTTCTCAACCAATTCCCATTCAGTTTCGACCTCTTTGTTTAGAAAGTTACAGCTGCTAGCAACATCCAATAATATGTGGATCTTGGTAAGTACACCACGGTATGGAGTGCTAAGCAAGAACACATTTGTGAATCCATAATGGGGACATTGAGTCTGGTAGGTCTGGAAGCTCCCAATCTTAAGAGGATGACTCGGAGCTACTTTGCATAAAACCCGAAATGGCGTTGCGGAGCCTAGCTGTGCGAGAGTTAGAGAAAAATTCGGCAGACTTTGCATTTGTCCCAAGATGTTATTGTTCCATGTAGCATATGCTTTTTCCCATGCATGTGCTTTATCTTGAAGAGAAAAGAGAAATAAGCGAAACTTAAGTGCATCCTCGGTCACACAATTGATCTTGGTCGATTTATGCAAAATCGAAACCTTTGCTAGGAATCCTTAATTGAAAGTAAGAAGGGACACTACTTCCGCTGGTTTAGAAGGGAGAGAATGAAGGCTGGTGAGAATGCAACTACTGTAGCTGCATTCCGGGAGAATCTAGTCATTTAGTCAATTCACAACAATGTGGAACATAAAGACAAGGAGACTCCAGCTTTCGATCGCTTACTGTACTATTTGTTCTTGTATTGACTTCCTTCGCAGTGTCAATCCTCATCGATCAAAATGGCCAGTCACAATTATGATGAGAAAAATTGGTAATATGAGAGGAGGCACCAGAATCAAGTGAAGATTTAGGGAAGTAGAGATAAATTCCTTTCTAGGGCCTTGATTGAATTTGGCTTTTCTGCGCTAATAACAAGGACTTTTCTTGCTTGTTTAGTATTGCTTAGTTTTGGGGCTGAAAAAGCTCGTCGATCCAGAAGTTTGAGGGAAAAATGGATTCTGAAGGAGTTTATGATTCTACTAGGCAACTAAGACATTAGATGGTAACTTGAACTCCTCTATATTCGAAATATGCCTTTCTAGGAGCATTACGATATGCAGCTCAAATGGTCTCTTGACGTATCAGAAAGGGTCTCTCTTTTACACTTTTCTATTTATGCAAGTACCCTATGATAAAAAGACTCACTTCACTAGCTGGCCGAGGAAGGTGGTGAAAAACTGGACAAAACTTGCTCGCATTTCTCAAAAATATTAGATTTTTGGGAAGACAAAAAACGTTCCAAAAGGTCTTCAATGGGTAAGCAATGGAATTTGCGGTTCTGAATTATTGAGATCATTCCCGCTCTTGATCTCAAAGTTGTTGGTGGGTATAGCATACAGTGAGATCCCTAGATATTAGGTATTGATGTTGAGAGCATCGCCTGTCCCAATATGCCTTGGCCTGTGAGTATGAGTGCCATGCACATAAGCTTTTGTTGCAGTGTGTAAACCTTCTGGTGGTACTTGCCATCGCCGTAAAACCCCTGATATGCAACCCAGAGGCTGAACTCGAGCATTGCATATTGAGTAGTAGACTCGAGTTTGCGAGATCCAAGCAACAGAGGTTAGACTCGAACCTTGTTGATCGAGTAAGAGGGTCGACATGTACCTGAAATGCAGCAAAAACAGAGCAACCTCATTAGTAACACATGGTGCCAAAAATGTCCCTAGAGCTTGATCCCATAATGTTTTCAAATGATGCACATAATCACTCAGTTTGGCAATTGCGCCAATTTGATAACAAAATTTTGTAATCTAAAGTTATCAAATCCTTGTAGTAAGGTATCGAACCAAGAGTGAGATGCAAGCACTTAAGATATACTAAACTAGTCTAATCCAAGCTAACTAGCAAATTATTTTCTGTCACAAAACTTTTAAGAAAAATTATAGATTAAAACAAAGCAATAGACATAAACGAAAAATGAACAATAGAAAATCAAGTCAGACAAAACAATAAGATGCAAAGAAAATGGGTATATGAGGAGTGGGTTAACAGATCAAAGTTTCACCAGGGACCTATACTTGCTTAGCAACCTAAAATAGGACCTCTAGGCTATACATTCAAGCAATCAATGTCATTCTCATGAACATAAAACTCAACCTAAAGTGAAATCAAAGCCAATTCTCATTGTTGAGTAACACATGGGATGGCATTAAGAAACAACTTAGAAACAGCCAATAAGGACTTTAACTATTAATTCTTTGAGCTAGAGATGCAAATTCCAAAACCAAGTTCTAACAAGTGTTTTCACAAACACCTTGTGGGTGAAGAAAGCAACAATCAGATTTCAAGTAATCAAGTCAAAAGCATTATGAACACCTAGGAATTAGAGATCTAAGCATGAATGCATTTAAGCAAGTGAAGGATTCCCTAGATCTACCAATATCTAACTCATATCCTCATGAACCCTAATGATACTACACACTAATCATAACGCAAAACATAAAACCAAAATTAAAATGACCAACATAACTATAAAGATGAGAAAGAGATGAACACACTTAAAGAAAAAAGAAAAAACAGAAAACTCAATTAATCATAGACAAATCAAGTAAAACGTACAAGCAAAAGAGATAAAAGATGGTTTAAAACTTTGCTAGGTCTGGAAATAAAACATGGTCCTTGACTTTAGGTTTTTGCAGGTATTTATAGCCCATTTACAAAACCCTAAGAAGTCAACACAAATTAAAAAGTCAACAAAATAAAAGTGCAAAAAGGCGACTCAACCTAGTGGAGGTCGAGTTCTAGGGTCGAGTCCAGAAGAATCTACAATAAAGGTTCAAGTCGAGCCCATCAAGTTGAGTTCAGGGGTCAAGTCATGTCGCGATGATCCGAAATCTCCAAACTCTAAGTGTTCTGGTCGAGCCTACTAATCAAGTCTGGTTCAACTTACTTCTGGGAATCAAACTCGACACGTTTGGTCGAGTAGATTGCTCGAGTTCATCATGCTACAGTTCTTAGCTGCTCCATAATGCTCAAAAAAGGCTTTAATGTACCTAAAACAGCTTATATGTTATATGTATGCAATGCAAATGCAAAGTGTGCAACATGAACTTAAAAGGACTCTAAAATGATAGAAATGACATGGATCTGTATGCAGAATGTACTAAATAAGACTCCTAAAACATGTTAAAATGCAGACATATCAGTGGACTGACGAGTTCCACCAAGAATCCGACGAGCTCGAGCTGCATACTAACGAACTGGCTCAAAGGACTAACAAATTCGACCTATGAACTGATAAGCTAAGCTTATGGGATGGCCAACTCAACATGTGGATTGACGAGCTTAGCTTGTGAACTCACGATCTCGAAATCTAGATGAACTGCAAGTTGACGAGCTGCGACCTACAAACTAACGAGTGCGTTCTACTTGATTTCTTTTTTTCCATGAATGATTGCCTTATTAAGCTTCTTGGAGTGTGGTTTCCCTTCAGCTATGTGAAGCATCAGCTTACCTCGTGAGTTGATCTTCTGCCTTGTCTTTATTGACAACAACCTTCGCTTTCTCCACTCTATATGCTTAAACACATTTGGGGCCGACCAAATTACTTGAGTCCATGTCTAAACCTCTTTCGTTTTGGTTTAAGCTTAAGAAACTCATCAAATGACAAATAATTTATTACACTCTTTCTTTACTTGATTTTATTCCTGTGAGATTTACTAGTAAAGTTTTAATGAGGCTTATGAATTTACTGTCAAACAAATCCATTTGGTAATCAAAACTCGAACCGAGATAAAAATAATAATGTGGCTTAGAAGTCTAAAGTTTTATTTCAAACTGAATCTTAAATATTTATACATTTTTGAGATAGCTTTGAGAATGTGTCCAAAACTTCTTTTCCTTTCTTTATACTTTTGTAACTCCTTTATGTAGTTCAACCATCTATTAATCAAAATCTTTTTAAGTTTCTTTTTGTTGGTATATAATAATATCTAACAATCTAATCAAGGTGTGTGATATGTTAAAATATATCAACGACTAGTTTATTTAAATTTTTATTTTAATTTTCTAGTAATAATTTTTAATTAATTTTATAATATATCAAGTAATCTATCATTATATTTTTATTTTAATATATATTATTGACGAATTTTATAGTTTTGATAAATTTAGAGAAATAATTTTGCAATTGCTTCCAAAAATAAAACTTTTAGTATTATATCTCATTTTCAAAAATTTTAAATATAAAATTCACTACTAAAAATGATAAATATACCTTCACTTTAAAAAAAAAAGTTGACATAAAAAAAATTTAACATAAAAAAGAATAGTTTTTATGATTCCTCTAAATTCAATAACCATAATTAGTATAAAATTTATGTAATTATATATATATATATATATATATAAATATAAGTATATAATTTAATCATATAGTTTTGTTTAAGTATAAAATAATTAGAGTTTAAAACAGAGTAAAGTAGTCGACATATATCAGCAAGAGTTGGAGCTCTTGCATCTCAGTAGGAGTATCGATTCCCTTATCCTTTAAGAAAAAATATGGTTCTAACTTTATTTAAAATAAAATATGAAATACCAAGAATAGTTTTACTCTATATATGTTTCCAAATATAGAGTATCACTGAAAATGGTTTTATATTATATAGAGTTTAAGATACTATTGGAATATATAGAGTTTAAGATACTATTGGAAGTACTCTATAGCATCTATAATTTCCCTTTAGTCATTAGGTAGAAAAGTGGTATGGGAAACAAAATAGTCAAAAACGAGCAGACCAAATAGACAAATTAAAGTGGTTCAAGTTGGATTCATAGTCAGTCTGGAGAAGACTTTTCAAATTTACAAAACATAAAATTGTCTCGTGAATAGCAACTTTAAACTCACAAAGACCAAACAACAAAAAGAATAAAAAGAGTTGTCATGGAAGTCTTCTTGATCAGTCGATCGCAGAATGGATCAGAATGGCTGCCTCGTCTGTCGTTGGAACTGCGTCTTCTGCTTAAATGGATTAGAAAGAAAGAAGAAAAAAAGTAATTCAACCAAGTTGATTAATAACTAAATCTATTTAAAAACTCCAAAATGTGTTTAATAGTTACGCCATTTTAACTCAAACTGTACCAACCACCAAACAAACTAGAAAGGAACAGTCTCTTTACCTTGTAAGCTCACGAGTACTTGGACAATGAAACTTAAGCATACATATATACCTGGTAAATGAAAAATAATTTTGTCTAAGATTCCACCACTTGAGCTATCTTTTTTCTTCTCATCTTCATCTTCACATTCCAATCTCTGAATATTATCACCAGATTTACCGTTTTCTGACGTTGTTTCACTCATAAAGTTTGACACTATACTCTTCAAAACCCCACCATTAGCTCCACTTTCTTCATCTTGCTTTTGTTCGTTATTTTCTACGACAGCATTTGGACGCATAAGGTTCTCTGCTTCTGGAACACCTTCTTCCATCTTTCCTTCCTTGTGTTTATTTCCTTAGTACCGTTGGTTCCACTTCTTCTTAAAGGCAGTGTCATTCTTAATCTAAATAAAGAGTTTCATATATCTAGCAAAAAGCACCGACCATATATGTTCGTTTTTATCGATACAGAATAATGATATATAATCAGCAAGCAATGAGATAATCTGGGAAGAAGACGTGTCTACGGCAGTCACGTATTTCTTACACGTACTTCGTAACTTGTTGTCTACCCATTATTTCATTACACGTGTTCACAAAAGCATGAACATACTTAACACTTTAGCACATACGTCATTGGATTAGCAAGTTTATGAGAGTTCTTCTTTAACTGATTCACAGAAACAACTTTATCTTTTGTTTAAAGCAAATCATTGCTATAATCTTTTCTTTTAGTACTGTTTGTAGATAAATTAAAAGATTTCTTTTTGTCGACATATATTGATAGAAGTTATTGATTATAAGTTAACAAATTTATCTGATTCTAAATTAAGTTTTTAGTTTAATTAGGGATAAATAATTTATCATTATAAATTAATAAAATAAAAATTGATGGAGAAATGGAAGAGATGTCTGATAAGACAATAAAATATTGTGAGGTTTACCTTTGGTTTTTTCAGCTACCAAACACACATTAAGTGAATGGAAAAGAGTCTTTGGAAATATTACATCTCCCATTGTTGGAGAGGGTAGCTTCACGACAGATACATCAATTCTGTTTATAATACATGGTATATGAGCTTTGAAGACCTGCCAGTTTATTCGAAGCATTGCTTTCTATACCAAAACCAAGATATTACGATGGAATGACTAGTCGAGAGATCGGACATGCATACGTAGAAGAATTGGTAAAGAGAAATATGGTTAGTTCTGAACGAAATAAGCAGACTTCAAAGTAAGAAATATGTCATTTACATGATATGATGCGAGAAGTTTGTCTGCTCAAAGCTGAAGAAGAAAATTTTATACAAACTCTTCACAGCACATCAACAACAATTCTAAATCTCGTTTTATATATTACAGAAAGGCCGTAGAATTGTGTATTGAAACATACCGTCTGGTAGGGTAGATGAAGAATCCAAAACTTAGATCTATCTTGATTATCAATAAGCAGTTCAGCTGGATAAACAGGTAGGCATTAGATTTATGCTTTAAAAGGTTACGTTTGATGAGGGTTTTGGATTTCTCATATGCAAAGTTTGAAGGAGGGATCTATCATTGGGAAGCTCGTCTACTTGAGATATTTGAGTTTATATCATGCAAAAGTATCTCATCTACCTTCTTCTATGCGGAATCTAAAGAAGCTGCTCTACTTAAACCTAGTTGTATCCAAGGGACCTCCAATGTCCAAGCCCAATTTCATGAAAGAGATGCGAGAATTGGCATACCTTTGGCTCCCAAAGAAACAATGTAATTATGGAATTGGGTAATCGAGTGAAGCTGGATACGTTGGAGAATTTGTCAACAAAGAATACCAGTGTGAAGGATGTTCACCAAATGACAATGTTGGGAGTCCTCTCTATTGGTTAAGCTTAAAATTACTTGAGAACCAAGTTAGTCTTTGGTTAAGTTATGTTTTGGTTTGGTTTAAATCTTTATCTTTTCCAAGTATATATATGAGAAGATACAGAAAATTAAGCAGTTGAGAGATTTGTTGGATTGTAACAGTTTGAGATATTTCCCTTTGTTGATTTTAATAAGAAGAGAATTTCTTGTTACTTTGTGATTCAAACTTATCGATCATAAACTATTGAAATCGATTGTGTTGCTAATGTTTGATTACACTCGAGATTTGGTATCAGAGCCGTGAAGAAACATGGGTAAGGATGACGATGGCTAGAAGTTCGAAGACGAAGAAGAGACTTCGAGTAGGGAGAGCTCGGTCACGATGAAGACTGGAGGGAGTTCGTCTCAAATTAAATGTTCGATGCTCACCAAAGATAACTATACGGTTTGGGCGATTCGAATGAAGATCGCCCTCAAGGTGAATGAGGTATGGGAAGCAATCGAGACAGGAGAGAACTCGGGGAAGAAGAACAACATGGCTATCGCACTATTATTTCAGTCAATACCCGAGTCATTAATTCTGCAAGTTGGGGAATTTGAACAAGCGAAAGCTGTGTGGGAGGCAATTAAGACAAGATATGTTGGAGCCGAACATGTCAAAGAAGCTAGACTTCAAACCCTAATGGCAGAATTCGATCGACTTAAGATGAAAGATACTGATACGGTTGATTCATTCGTGGGAAAACTTTCAGAAATTGCGTCCAAAAATTCTTCACTTGGTGAGACAATCGAAAAAACCAAACTTGTAAAGAAATTTCTGAAGATTCTACCACGGACTAGGTATATACTTATCGTAGCATCTCTAGAACAAGTACTCGATCTAAAGGTAACAAGCTTCAAAGATATTGTTGGGAGATTGAAAGCATACGAAGAAAGAATTAGTTCCAAAGATGAGGTACAAGAGGAGCAAGATAAGCTCATGTATGCAAATTTGGAAGATAGTAATAGTGGTTACCATGGAAGAAGAAGAGGTGGCCGGTATGGTGGAAGAGGACGAGGACGAGGCCGATCCGGAACTGATCTGAATCGTCAATGGAACGATAGAGAACAAGAGAATAGAGTCACATGTTTTCGATGTGAGAAACAAGGTCACTATGCATCAAATTTTCCCGACCGTTTACTCAAACTTGAGGCTAGCATAACGTGTTTCAAGTGTGATAAGAAAGGCCATTACGCTGTGAACTGTCCGGATCGCTTGCCGAAATTATAAGAAACCGAGGAGGTGAGAGACGAAGACACACAAAAGGCCAATACATTGATGATGAATGAAGTTGCTTACTTAAATGAGAATAAGGTAAACCCAAGTATACTTGAATAAAATCAAAATTCAAAGGGAATGTGGTATCTTGATAACGGTGCTAGTAATCACATGTGTGGAAACTGTGAGTTCTTTGTCTCTATGGATGAGAGTGTAACCGGGAAAGTCAAGTTCGGAGATGACTCAAGGATTGATATTAAAGGTCGAGGATCAATCTGTTTTTGTACTAAAGAACAAAGAGGTGAAGTTTCTCCATCATATATACTATATTCCCAAGTTGAGAAGTAATATTATTAGTCTTGGTCAAGCAACGGAGTCTAGTTGTGAAGTAACGATGAAGAAGGATGTGATGGTTGTGAGTGATTGATTAGGCCACGTGATTATAACCACGACTCGGTCTAAGAATCAACTTTATAAGGTCATTCTAAATGCCAAGGTTACGGAACAATTACACTTGATGAGCTCCAATGAGTCGGTGAAGTAGCATGCACGTTTGGGTCACGTAAATCCAGAAACTATGAAGGCCATGATAAGCAAAGAGTTGGTAGATGGCCTGCCGAAGCTTAACATCGAGAAAGAAACGTGTGAATCATGCCTTCGGGGAAAGCAAACTCGGAAATCGTTTCCGCAAGTATCCAAGTTCCGAGCCACGAGATCTCTCGAGTTAATACACGGAGATCTATGCGGACCCATTACACCCAATACACCATCTCACAAGAGGTACGTATTCGTTCTTATTGATGACTACTCGCGTTATATGTGGACAGCCTTACTAAAGGAGAAAAGTGAAGCGTTTGAGAAGTTTCAAACTTTCAAGGCATTGTCCGAACAAGAGTCAAAAGGAGGTGATTCAAACATTAAGGATGGATAGAGGTGGAGAATTTATGTCCATTGAGTTCCAAGATTTTTGTCGTAGACACGGGATTCAAAGACACTTGACTGCTCCGTACTCACCGCAACAAAACGGGGTGGTCGAGAGGTGGAACCGTACGTTGTTAGAGATGACCCGGAGCATGTTAAAACACATGAGTATGCCGCATGAGTTATGGGGGGAGGCAGTTCGACATGCTACCTATTTAATAAATAGGTTAGCTACAAGGTCGTTAGTAGAGAAAATGCCGTATAAAATGTTCAAAAACAGAAAGCCGAATCTTGAGCATTTAAGGGTATTTGGTTGTGTTGCTCATGCAAGGACTGAAGATCTAGGGAGAAGAAAGCTTGAAGATAGATCACAAACGCTAGTTCACTTGGAAATCGAACCGAGGTCGAAAGCATACAGATTGCTTAACCCTACTACTAAGAGAGTTGTAGTAAGTAGGGACGTTGTATTTAATGAAGAGAGACCATGGGACTGGTGCAAGTCAACGCCGAACTTGAGTAACGTTTCGAGTACGTTTGATGTTGAGAGACTAGATGAAGACGAATAGGACATGAGAATGAATGAGGCCACGTACGAGGAAGGATATCGAACCTCAGACTCCCATGTAGCGGCTGCTGTTGACGGAACCGATGAGACCTCGGATTCTCAAACACTTTCGGACGCTGTCGAGACCGAAGAGAATGTCGAAGAGGAGATGTGAGTAACGAGCCGGAGTTGAGAAGATCGTCTCGATCCACAGCAACTCCAAGACACTTGAGTGATTATGAGCTCTACTTAGCTGAATTAGAAGGGGAACTACTTCTACTATCGTTAAATGATGAGCCTTGGTGTTTTGATGAAGCTAAACAATTTAAGGTGTGGGTGGATGCATTTGAAGATGAGATACATTCCATTGAAAGAAATCGAACGTGGGACTTAGTTGATCTCCCTAATGGATACAAACCTATTGGCTTAAAGTGGGTGTTCAAAATCAAAAGAAACTCCGATGGGAGTATTAATAAGTACAAAGTAAGGCTGGTAGCAAAGGGATATGTACAAAAATATGGTATCGACTATGTTGAAGTATTTGCACCTGTGGCACGAATCGAGACAATTAGGCTTATCATTGCATTAGCAGCCTAAAAGTGCTGGGAGATTCACCATCTCGATGTGAAAACAGCGTTCCTTCATGGAGACTTAAAAGAAGAAGTATATGTAGTTCAACTGGAAGGATTTAAGGTTATAGGTCGTGAGAACAAGGTCTACAAATTGAAGAAGGCACTTTATGGATTAAAGCAAGCTCCAAGAGGTTGGAATGATAAGCTAAATAAGGTACTCCGAGAATTGAAGTTTCATAGGTGTTCAAAAGAACCATCACTTTACCGAAAGGAAGAAGGTGAACATCTCGTTGTTGTTGCGGTTTTAATCACGGGGTCATCATTAAAGCTAGTTTTTGGGTTCAAGAAATAAATGGCAAGGCGGTTCGAGATGAGTGATCTTGGCAAGTTAACTTATTATCTTGGGATCGATGTGTATCAATGTAAAGGAGGTATTGTACAAAATCAAGAGAGATACACATAGAAAATTCTGAGCGAGACTAGCATGGATGGCTGCAATACATGTCAAGTACCGATAGATATGAACTTTTGAAGCTAACCAAATCGGATGAAGAGAAAAGTGTTGATGCAACCGAGTATAGGAGGAGTATTGGATGTCTTAGATACTTGTTGCATACAAGACCAGATTTGTCGTATAGTGTTGGAGTACTAAGCAAATATATGCACGACCCTAAGGTTTCTCATGGTGCGGCGTTGAAGCAGACTTTGAGATATCTATGGGGAACAACCAAGTTCGGGCTGGTTTTCCGACAAGAAGATACGGTAAAACTGATTTGGTATAGTGATAGTTCACACAATGTGGACATGGACGACGGAAAGAGTACTACGGGACATGTTTTCTACTTGAATAACTGCCCTATAACTTGGTGCTCCAAGAAACAAGATAACATTGCCTTGTCATCATGTGAGGCAGAATTTATGGCAGCCACGGAAGCCGCGAAACAAGCTATTTGGTTACAAGAATTGTTTGGAGAAGCTGTTGGAAAGGTTCATGAAAGGACCGTATTAAGAGTGGACAACAAGTCGGCCATAGCTCTCACGAAGAATCCGGTTTTTCATGGACGAAGCAAACACATTCATACGAGATATCACTTTATAAGGGAATGTGTTGACAATGAACAAGTAGAGATGGAACATGTACCTAGGAGTGAACAAAGAGCCGATATTTTGACTAAAGCACTTGGAAGATTACGGTTCAAAGAAATTAGAGATCTTATTGGAGTTGTGGACACTAGTAATCTTAAGCTTAAGGGGGAAAAATGTTGGTTAAGCTTAAGATTACTTGAGAACCAAGTTAGTCTTTGGTTAAGTTATGTTTTGGTTTGGTTTAAATCTTTATCTTTTCTTTATTGGTTTGGTTTTGTTGAGAGTATATATATGAGAAATTTAAGTAGTTTAGAGATTTGTGGGATTGTAAGGATTTGAGATATTTCTCTTTGTTGAGTTTAATAAGAAGAGAATTTCTTGTTAGTTTGTGATTCAAACTTGTCGATCATAAATTATTGAAATCGATTGTGTTGCTAACGTTTGATTACACTTGAGACTCTCTATCTATATTAGATGTGAAAGTTGTACAATGTAAACTTTATCTTGTCTAAGTGGATTGAGACATTTGGAACATCATATATTAGGAAGTATGAGGACTCGAATGTAAATATTAATTAGAGAGTACAGATTAGGCTTTTAACATATGTTTGTACTAGGTTAACTCATTTGAATATAACGCTTTGCCTTCACCGTTAATACACAATAAACCTTTTACACAATTCTCTTTTTTTTGACATCTTAAAAGATGATGACAAGGCTGATAATTATGATTATGCTCTCATGAATGATGAAGAAGGATTTGTATTGGATTGCATATATCTCAAACAATTGTGGTTGACTATATATAACCCAAATCTACCTGATGAACAACACTTCCCTTCTCGCCTCACAACCATATTTTTAATTGGTTGTCGTTTGGAAGAAGATCCAATGCTGTTTCTAGAGAAGTTGCTTCACTTGACTGAGGTCACTTTTATCAAATAAATCTTTCTCAGGGAGGAGAACGGTTTGCTCGGACAATCGGTTTTGTCGGTTGCAGAAGTTATTCTTAGGTGGACTATTTGAATGGAAAGTAGAAGAAGGATCCATGCCTCTTCTTCATACTCTCCATATATTTCATTTCAAAAAGTTAAAGGAGGTTCCTGCTGGACTGCAATTTATCACTTCCTTGAAGAAACTGGAATTCCACACAGTAGATTCAGGAAAGGGAAAGGAATGGAAAGAGAGATTAATATCAGAAGGTGAAGAAGATTACTACAAAGTCCAATACATTCCTTTTATTTCAGTTGAATAATACTCTCTACCAAACTGAGACTTGGATCTCTTTGCATAGTTTTGGCCAAAAAGTTTGGGGAGATATATATATTAAGGCCCATGATTTCAAATCCATGAAGTCCAACAAGGAAGCTTCCCATATGATTTCATTGTCTTATCTGCAGTCTTCAACACACAAGAAGTGTGCACTGAAAAGGACATCAAAATCTGACACATTTACTCTCTCCAACCAATTTGGTTTTGTTGGGATTGAGACTTGTTAACGTCTCTTTCTCTCCAGCTAATCAATGCTTTTTCTACTCTTTCTTTGTTTCTCCCTTAAATATATAAGACAAATCCATGTAACAGAGAGAGGTAAGAGTAATGAAAGCAATCTTCTAAAAATCTCTTTTCTCTCAAAACCTCTCTTCTTGTTACATTCACATGGTATCAGAGCCATGAAAGAAAGCTCATATCTGACTCCTACTGTTACTATTTCACAATGTGTTACCCTCGACCTTGATGACAACAACTATCTTCTCTGGAAACTGCAGTTTGGACAGTTTCTAGCAGGCCAAATATTGCTAGGTTTTATGACCGGAGAAACGCACAAACCTTCACCTACGCTTGTTGTACAAGGAGCTGAAGGAGTCACAGAAATCAGCAACCCTGCTTACATGAGATGGATTCGCCATGACCAGCTTGTCATGGCTTGGCTTTTTGGCTCTCTGTCAGAAAGCGCTCTCAAATTTGTGTATGGTCTTCACTCATCTTATAAGATATGGCTTTCTCTCTCTAAGAAGTATAACAGAGTCTCTGCTACAAGAAAACTTGACTGGCAAAGGCGGATTCAAACTGTTGTCAAAGGGAACAAAAGTATGACTGAGTTTTTTTGAGTGAAATAAAAACTCTATGTGAACAACTTGACTCCATTGGTTGCTCCATTACTGAACAAGAGAAGATCTATTAAAAGGCTTAGGGAAGGAATATGAAGCTATTTGTACTGTGATTGAGAATTCTATGGACTCTCTCCCAGGTCCAAATTTAGAAGATGTGTTCTTTAAGCTTACCAACTTTGATGACAAGTTGCAGACATATGAACATTATGCTCAACAGATCAATCCTCATCAAGTGTTTTACACTGATAGAGGTGGTTATGCTGATCGTGGAAACTCTAGAGGAAGAGACATAGGTTCCTCTAGAGGTCAAGGCTCATACAAAGGTGGATACTCCACTAAAGGGAGAGGTTTTCAACCGTCAGTAAAACAAGAGATAATTCAGAATGATTATGTTGAAGACGACTCTAAACCCAACTTGTCAAATGTGCAACGCCTGCTACCACTCCTCGTCTTGCTGCCTGGAAATCTGGACACTGTAAATGTTCTGCACAATTACAATTTGCACCTTTTCAATCTCATGAAGAAACTATTCAAGTTCAAAATCATGTCAACACTGAGATACAAAAGACAAATACAACTTTTGCAGTCCCTGCAACTCATGATATGTCTGAGTCTTTGCTAGCAACCAATTTTCACGTGGAAGAAACTACTGAAGCTGATAATAATATGCAGATTCCTGAAGTTCTAGAGATTCATTATCAACATGAGCCCTCTACAGCAATTGAGTTTATTGTAGAGGAAACAATTGAAGTTGTTGATAGTGTTCATATTCTTGAATAAGGACACATCAAATCCACAAATTCTCATCAAATGATAACAAGAGCAAAATCAGGTATCATTAAGCCTAATCTTGTTACCTTCTTCTCACTGTAAAAAGAATTCCAGCTGCACCAAAGGCGGTTGTTAGAGCTTTAAAACACTCTTGGATATAATGGAGCAATGGGAGAAGAAGTAGATACATGTCACAGACAAACACTTGGAATCTGGTTCCTGCTCCTCCTAATGCTCACATATTGGGATGCAAATGACTTTTTCGAGTAAAGTTGAAGGCTGATGGATCCTTAGACAAGTTGAGAGTTAGACTAGTTGCAAAAGGAAATGAACAAGAAGAGGGAATTGACTTTCTTGACACATTTAGTCATGTGGTCCGAGTATTAACAATAAGGATGGTTTTGCATAAGGTTGTTACAGACAATTGGGAAATAAAACAACTTGATGTAAAGAATGCTTTTCTCCATGAAGACCTTCAAGAAACAATTTACATGAAACAACCCCAGAAGCCATTTATGGCTTAAAACAACCCCAAGGAGCCTAGTTTGACAATTTATCCCTCTTTATGGCTTTGTTTGCACTACTGGTGATCCATCCCTCTTTGTTTATGAACGTGATCAGAGTATCATGATGCTTTTACTGTATGTGGACGACATGTTATTGACAGAAAATGATCAACTGATAACCAAGTTGGTGAAAACTCTCAGTGTCGAATTCAGAATGAAAGATTTAGGTTCATTACACTATTTTCTTGGGATTCAAGCTCACTATACCCCAGAAGGACAATTCTTAAATCAAAACACATATGCTTTGGATCTCATTGAAACTGCTGGTATGATGGATTGTGCTCTAATGTCAACACCATTACCTCTAAAACTCAATGCTCTGCCTCACCAAGACGAAGCTTTTGAGAATCCAACGTATATCAGAAGTCTAGCATGGAAGCTGCAGACTTAAGTCTTACAAGACCTGATCTCCAATTATTTTTTAACTACATTTGCCAAAAAATGCACAAACCATCGATCTCATACTTTAACTCTCTTAAGAGAATATTGAGGTATGTAAAAGGTACTACACAAATGGGTCTGCTCTTGTTTCCTAATACAAATACTACTCTCACTGCATACACAGACAGTGACTGGGCTGGTTGCAAGGATACAAGACGATCAACAGGAGTCTTATGCACCTTTCTTGGCAAGAATTTAATTTTCTGGTCCGCAAAGAGACAACCTACCGTTGCTAGATCATCCACTGAAGCAGAGAATAGAGCGCTCTCTAATACTGCTGTTTAGCTGACTTGGATTTCAAATCTGCTTCAATCAATGGGTACTCCTCTTCAGAAACCTGCAGAAGTTTATTGTGATAACCTATCTGCAGTCCATCTTGCAGCAAATCTTGTTTTACACACAAGAACAAAACACTTTGCAACACATTTTCACTATGCAAGGAGCTTGTGGCGTTAGGAAAATTAGTTATCCAACATGTTCCAGCCGAGATACAGCTAGCAGACATTTTCACCAAATCTTTACCTCGAAACAGTTTTGAAAATCTGCGTGACAAACTCGGAGTTGCATTTCCACCCACCTCGAGTTTGCAGGGGTATTAAGACCCATGATTTCAAATCCATGAAGCCCAACAAAGAAGTTTCCCATGTGATTTTATTGTCTTCTCTGCAGTCATCAACACACAAGAAGTGTGCACAGAAAAGGACATCAAAATCTGGCACCTTTACTCTCTAACCAATTTAGCTTTCTTGGGATTGAGACTTGTTAACGTCTCTTTCTCTCCAGCTAATCAATGCTTTTTCTACTCTTTCTTTGTTTCTCCCTTTAGTCTATATAAGACAAATCCGTGTAACAGAGAGAGGCAAGAGTAATGAAAGCAATATTCTAAAAATCTCTTTTCTCTGAAAACCTCTCTTCTTGTTACATGAGAGAGAGAGAGAGAGAGAGAGGGAGGGTTCTCATAAACTCTCTGTTTGATGAAGAATTCAAAACTTATATCTCTTATTGATCAGGTTTATTCTTTACAAAGTTACAGCTGACAAGCCAGTACATAATTATTCTAAAGCTACCTGCATCAATTTTGGCTAAAAGCCTTATGTTTGTACATGAATGTTTTCTGTAGTGAATTATTAACACACTAGCATTTTACAACCAAAAAAGAGGTGTGTACACACAACAATATATATAGTCTAATAACAAATTCATAAATTAAACTAGTAATCTTTAGGAATAAACTTTGGTTGCAAATGGATGTGAGAAGAAGGAGAAAAGGCGTTTTTGACGCCACAGATTCTATGCTTACTGCTCCAAGGCAGCAACACATGTAACCCACAAACTTTTGGTGAGAAACAAGACTGCCTGACTGTTGCAGCACTCAAATAAGAGAGCTTCTTCTTACTCTTTCGACTAGCTGCTGATGTCACGGCTGCTAGAGCCGCTGCATCCGGTAGAAACCGCTCTATAATGTAACTTGGTGACATGTCTTCGCTTTGTTCTGTGCTCTCCATTGTTAAGTAGCCGTTTGAGTCTCCTCCTCCACTGCTCCCATCATCCGATTCTGAAACGCTGTCTTTATGATGTTCAACCATGTCTATGGCTTGCGTGAGAGACAAGACATCAACAGCGTCTTGGTTAGTTTGATGGAAATGTTCATGCTTGTTGCATTTCTTCATACGCAACAATATAGCTGGTGTAAAACTATCATAAACATCGTCATTTTCGTTGTTTTCTCCATTAAAGTTCATCTGTAATGAAAATATGATTCACAAAACCAATTGGTAACAAATGGAAGAAACCCTGAAACAGTAAAGTTTTAGAGTATGACAAACCTTCAATCTTCCAGGAGGAAGTTTGAGGCGAGGAGTCTCAGCTTCATCGTCCTTTTTGACATGAGACAAGTTCTTGGGCATACCTGGAGCAGTCTCCCAGCAAAATGGAACAGAAGCTTCAAGAAACTGACCGGAAAACTTCTCTTGGCTGACATAGCGTTTTGTTGACAATAATGGAGCATTGAAGTTCAGTCTCCGGGATCGGTTCATATCCATCGTTTCTTCCACCGTAAGAAACAAAATCATCTAAGGGAAATGGTCTATTCTTGTTTGTGAGTTTGGGTGGGATCTTTGTTGTACTGACACACTTTTTTATTTTGTTAGCTCAGTGTTGAACATTAATAACAAGTAGTTGAAAGTTTGAAGCTTTCTCGTGTTTGCAAAACCGATATTTTGTGGCCTTTTTATTGTGTTCACAGGGAGGGCAAGAAAAAAAAAGAAGAAAATAAAACCCACAGAGGTTGAAAAATTGAGAAGCAGAGAACTTTTTAGAAAAGGTTTACTCTCCAACCATGTAGCTATAATATCAATCATGAAACCAAACAAGCACTTATCAACACAAATCTTTAAAAAAAAGTAGAACAGATGTTGATATTTTTTGGGATAATAGTTTTGGAAACATGCAGAAATGTATTAATGAATAGTTTTTTGTTTTGTTTTTTGTTTTCTCTTGTTTCAGGAGGATTAAAAACACATCCCCGGATACTTTTGAGGATCAATACAAGAAACATGTAAGAAAAAAAAAAAAAAAAAAAAAAGAGAGGTAATGAAGTTACAGATACAAATACATAAATTCTGGTAATAAAAAAAAAGGAAAAATGAAAGAAGCAATGATACATCTAGAAATAGGACAGAAGAAGAAGTCCCATTTCACCAGAGGTATATTCTTCTTCGTTGTGTTCCCCTTTTGGCCAGAAAACGTATTATCTGTAGCAGCAAGAAACATTCTCTGCACTACTTATAGTAAATCCTCACCCCCCAATAACCAAAATTATAGAGAAAAAATATATATAAAAAGTTTCTATTTACATGGCCATGCTTGCTTTTTCCCTGGTCCACTCAAACCAAGCCTTGTTCGATTGTTTGGTTTCTGTTTTGCAGAAGGAAAATGATACAGTGTAGAAGCATACCAGGAGGGAAGAAGAGAAGAGATTTGCCCATTTAAACAAATGATAGTTTTGTTCTACTTTTGGTCGTTTGGTTCACGAGCTTTGTTGTAGAGCTCGAGTGTATCTGCATGACTTGGATCAATACATAATGCTGCTTCACAATCTTTGATAGCAGCTGCTCCTTCTCCCATTGAATCATAGAATGCTGCTCGGAGATGTAACAACTGGAGATCTGGTTTAAACGATATTGCCCTCGAAAGCTCGTCTATGGCTTCACTTTCTTTGTGGTCGTCCATAAGAACTGCAACAAAGAGTCTATGTTAAACAACACAATCTAAAGATAAGCTTTGATTATTGTGGCCTTAGCAATGAAAATTGAATACAATATTGAATTCTGATATGAACAGAGAAGCTATAAAACGATATTTCTTATTTCGGTTAACAAACAGAAGTAGACAACATAGTGATCTCAGTTTCCTATCTCCAGAAAGATGACGGCTCTAAGTTTTCTTACACTTTTTGTGTAATTAAATATATATGAGAATCCATATAAGATGTATATGCGAGTTAACTCCTTAAAAAGGATAGCCATTGGTGTCTTGTCTTCTTTCTTGCATTCAATTATAAGTAACAACAAAAAGGAGAAGAAATTAAAAACGGCTAAGTAATTAGCATACCTGCGGCTCTGTATCTGTAAGGATAGGTTCGGAGAGGGTCAAGTTGTGTTGCCAAGCTAAGGTCGCTCTGTGCCATTTCGCGGTCACAATATTCAGAGCGCTTCTCATATGCTGACGCATTGTTCTGAGCCTTCTCTACTAGCTTTGTCATCTCATCATAAGCAGCTTTCCTTTGGTTTTTTTAGATGATAAACACGAGCAAGACCTTGGTGAGCCCGTGTATGCTTGATGGTGAGTGCGTTTGTATAGCAATCAGATGCAAGATCCAGCTTATCACAATCGACATATACGCTTCCCAGGTTGTTCAAAGCCTGCAAGAAAATACACCAAAGCAGTGTTCATGATATTGAATTATTTCTATGACATGTCATTTGATTTAGTGGGATAAATTTTTGACCAAATACTAAACTGTTTTTTAGACAGTTAGTTCCTGAGATACGACCACATTCCGATATCAACAAATTATTCCAGACACCAAGTGCAAGAAAATGTAAACCTGAGTTATGAAAATATGGTAATCTGAGGGATAACTTTTTATCTAGTAAATCCTCTAGGAAAAGGACTAACTAAGAAATCAAATTACATAAATAATAAGTGTTTGAACTCTTTACTTACTTGTCCCTTACGGAGACCATCTGAGGGGCACTTAAGCGCCTCTTGAAGTAGCTGGATTACGTAATTTGAGGAATCTGAGTCGAGGGTAGAGTCTGCAAGGGCGTAAGCTTTAAGGAAAAAGGCTTCGAAAGATCTTTGTATGGAAATGGACTCCTCTGCTTTGGCCAGAGCTTCCTCACGGTGGCCTGTATCATACAGTATCCATCCTTCGTACACAAGTCTCTCATGCTCCGACTTTGAATGGTTTCGAGCCAACCTTAGACTACGCATTGCTGCCTTTTGACAGTTTAGCCTGTCAGTATGCAACCAGCACTTGTCAAGATCGATTAGAGTCTGACACAGCATGCAACGTAAAAACAAAAAATTAATTGAGAAGCGCAAAAAAAAAGATTATACCGTAGCAGAAGAAGAGACTGTCTAAACCGTAAAAGACTCTTCCCCGGATCATTAGCTAGCATATGATGAACAACAGCTAGAGATCCAATATCATCCACAGAAGACCAACGATCATACAGCTGCATCCAGCAATCAGCCTGGCTCCACTGCTGGGCTAGCGAACGAAGCAGCTCGACCATATGATCACCGTGAATTTTCCCGTTAAACATCATAAAATTCGGCTCTAATGTCAAAATCCAAAGGCGTAAGTTTATAGATATTTTAAACTTCAATTAAAAAAAATCATATATAGATAAACCGCTAAGCCTACGTTACAGGCAATGGGTTGAAACTATTTTACCCAAAATATTTTTCTAATTTTTTAACTGTGGTAAAAAAAATCTCAATACAGTATTGGTGTTTATCATTTCTTCTTTTGGTTGTAGTCTTAGGCTCTAATTGATGACAATCAAGACAGGACAGTTCTCACTTTAGGAAAGCCCACTTGATTTACTAATCACAAATTTGATTGGTAAGACTTTTGTTAAATATTGTATACTTTAAAGATGAGGATCGCCTACAATGTTTTTCAGTTAAAAAATGAAAATACATCATATGAAATTGTTAACTGCCGAAAAGGGTGTATTTTCTTTTTGCGAGGATGAGTGTGTGATTTTTTTTTTTATAATTAGGATGAGTGTGTTTATTGAAAAATTCGATCAACACTTGATAATCTTTGATTCATAAACCAAAAGTTACAATTATCATATTATCCATACAAAAAATATTATTTAATATTTTCATCAATTACATAATTTTTGTTTTCTTTTTTAGTTAAATCGGTATTTGTACTGTATAATGTATTTTACTGCAAAAACCACACATATACCCCATCATATTTTGTCTCGAATCTCCAAAACCCGTGGTAAGATTTTAAACTTCTTTTTGTGATATTTTCCTAACTAAAAATTCTCCAAGGCACAAACAAAAAATATAATTCAATTTTTTTGACAATGCGCATAGATATGACAGTAAACCGAAGTCTGAAGACGGGAACGAGAAGAACCTAAACTTTGATTTTATTTTTTGACCAAATGCACATAATTTCCTTGCATTCACAACACGTATTCAAAGTCTTGAATAACAATAAAATTATGTTCACTCATGAACCCTCCAACATTTAATAACCTTCCTTAATTACAAGTCAATAATATTATAATACCGTAAGGACCGTATTTAAGAACTTCATTTGGTTTTAAAATCAAACAATGCTTGTTGAATTATATTTTGTCTTTTGGATTATTAGAAAAGACTTCATTAAATTTAATAGCTCGATGATATAAAAACAATTTGACTTGTAGATTCTAGTCTTTAAGTCATAAGCTATTCGTTTTGACCAAGTTAAACAAAAAAATTCATAACAAAGAATAATCGTTTTCTCAGATAACTGGTAAGCAGTCGTAATCATTATATGTACATGGGAATTATATTTTGTTCTTCTGTTTTTCATAGAAATTTTGGGGAAATTTCTGCAACTCTTTCCACTTTTTTACTTCACTCCATTTGATTCTGATTGACTCCATACGAATAACATTAAATTTTAACAAACAAACAAACAAAGATTCAACAAAAAAATGTATATATATTCACAAATAAAGATTTCTATTTGAACCACGTTCCTTTTACTTTTGAATTGTTTGAACCACGATTATTCAATGAACCAATGTAGGTTTCGCAGCAAATAAGTTTTCAGTGAGTTATCATTATTATCTTTTTGAAATACCACTGAAAATATGTAAGCCAAGAGGAGCTAAGCAAAAACAAATTTGTTATAAGTTTGATTTTTACCGGGAACTAAATATTCATATTCTACGTTTTATTGTAAAACTCGGAACTAGGCTAATCATTAATATTATTTCTATAAAAAATTAGTTGAGTTTTAGCTTAGATATTATTGTTAACAAGGAAACTATACGAAGATGTGATGTTTCTAAATATAGGTACCAGCAAAATTGGTCGATTTTTTTTATTCCTCAACTAATCTTTTATAATGTTACCTATATTGCATGTATCAACGTCTGATAAATTTATTTAAATAAAATATATAACTAATTAAAAATAACAATTTCAAATATAATTATATTTCAGCTATTTTAGATTTAAATTCGGTTCTTGATTTTGATCTAAGTTTGTATTTGAATTTTAGATACAAAATATTAACTCCCATTTCGGTATCCAGTCGATTCCGGTTTGTTATTCTTACAATTCGAATCAGTATAGAATTCATGTTTGAGTTTTGATCTAATAATATATATATATATAATATTATATTTTGGGTATTTTCTGATAAACAATCGATTTTTGATTTAGTTTTAATATGGGTACGAAAGTATATGCCTCATTTGATTGTTTTGTCGACTACAATTTGGTATTATAATTGGGATAATTTTCGGATAGAAGTTTAGGTTTGATAAAGTACGCATATAACTAATTTGGTGAATTTAGTTGTCAAGATCACGTGAAATTTATGTTTAAACGATTTGGAAGTGAATCAAATAAAATTGATTCTAAATAAAATATACATATAACTAAAAACAATAACAATTCTAAATATAAATAGCAATGTATATAATTGTATTCCAGATACAAATAGCATTGTATATTTTTTGATTTGGTGTAGGTTCATATTTGACATTTTAAATACAAAAGTTTAACTTTTATTTGGATATTTAATCAATTTAGATTCAATATCTTTTCAATTTGGGCCACCTTTGAGGTTACAGTTTGAATTTAGATTTGAGAATATATATATATATATATATATATATATATATATATATATATGATTAAAAATATATCGGATACTCTCAAATCCTATTTATATATGATTCAAATCCAACCTAAAATAAAAGATTTGAATGGAGTTTAAATTTGTGGAACAAAAAAAACTGAAATCTAAAAGTATCTTACCTAAACTCAAACATGTACACAAATTCTTATACTTAATTATGATGATTTATAGTATTTAGTTAGTTTTCTTTCAAAAAACTATTGAAAACTCAATTATTTTGTGAATACAATATTATATTTGGCTGTTACCAAATTAATATGCTAAATTCTATTAAATTTTCCATTTGATTTCAACATTACGTAGGTGTTGTTTAGAGTTTAAAAGTTTAAGGAGATTGATTATAGATTGAGTTTTGTCGATCTAACTGTTATAAAAGATATCCACCAAATTCAGGTATATTTATTTATTACCATTTGATTTTAATTAATTCAACTAGGTTCCGCATATAAAATGAAATAAAACTCAGCCAAATTTTACATTCAGTCATTATCATTTGGACCTATGATTTATCGGATTTGAAATCATATATGGTAATAGAAAATTATAAAGCCTGCAGTATGTTGTTGT